>JAATOF010004589.1:0-18030 GCA_013170925.1 Podosphaera leucotricha | reverse complement strand
GCTAGTTTTGAAGGATCTTTTAAAGGACCCAACCAGCCCTCGTGTATGCCTCGGATATACTCTTTCCAAGTATGCCGTCCCACCACGATATCTCCTTTGGGGCCGTTGAAATCTTGAATTTGATTTCTCTTGCGCATCTGAGTGATCTCATCTTCAGGAATTTGCTGGTCTATTGGTAGCCGAAGGTTTCTTATCCGATCTGCTATTTCGGCTCTTATATCACCTTCTTTTCTACCTTGTATTATATCCCAATCCAAACCAGAAGATACTAAAATTGGTTTAATGTAGTCCTTGAAGTGCTCCTGAGCGACACGGAGCCCATCTTGAGGGGGTGCTTCCAAATAAATTGTGAGTTTTCTAGGCATGGCGCGCGCGTCCAGAGGTTCCTTCGCTACATGTTCCACTAATTTGCACCACTTCCTCTGAGCCCGTTTTTTTTCTCGTTTGTCGTATATAACAGCCGCGGTGAATGATCCAGTAATCGAGAAAAATATCATCCAATTGCGTGATGGTAGGCGCGGACGAAAATTCTCCCCAAATCCCATATACTTCCACATTGGATTCGGTTTCTGCAACCGGGGAAAATTTGCAGCTGCGCCATCCTGTAACAGGCGTCAGGACACTAGCCACAGCATAGGGAGAAGATTTGTACCGCTGGGCCTGAAGGCAACATCTCGCTCATTATGGGCAACGACCCTATTAACTTTTTTCTGGTGGCAAGGTCCACCCACGGAGTATTCTGAGTACCTAGATCCGCGACACCTGTGGATCCTATGCTTATGTAATATTAACTAAAGGCTTTAGAGTTAAGCTTGTTACACAATGTAAATTTTTGAGTCACCATAAGTATTCCACGTCGGTACGGACCACCCTTCAGTACAGACCACTATCCATAAGTAGTAGTGATCTCCGAAGATCTCATAAGATGAAAATTTAGAAATTTACAATAATTAATCCTGCACACACAAATTATCCTTGTCGGGATTGAATGGTTAAATTTGCACCAATCATAATTTTATAAGCATCTGCACTAGTAAAGACTCCCTTTAGTACAGACCATCTATGCCTCATTCTCCAGTCAGTTACCTTTTTGAGCAAGTGGTGAAATATGCTCGAAAATCTTCTGCGAGTTATGAGAAATGAGGTGGTCCTCAGAATTTTCTAGGTCTTTGATACAATTGTAGGGAATAATCAATAGATCTCACAGGTAGGCAGATATCGAAAGGTAATTAATTACTTGCACGTAGGGGACCACTAGCGACACGTGAACTACGGGTGAACTATCGAAACATTTTCGGTACCCCTGAATGTTGTGATGTACCGTACGGAATGGTCATACATGTATCTTGTACAACTCGTGGATAAATCTCAATTGGGTGTATTGATTTCCATATTCTTTTTCTGTATAAATTTTCTATCTAGCACTTTGTGTACAACTATAATGCAAAATTTTATGGATGGACGTTTTTGCGCGCGAAGTATTAATTAGAGAGTTTAAAAAACAACAATGACAATGTAAATACCAGATCAGGTTACATAATATCTTGCGTAATGTCTCACCTTTACAGGGGATTAGTTCTGTAACCTGTAACTCATGATTATTCAAGTGTATAGCTACAATACTTAGTTTGGCTGGGGATAAACTTTATGGTTATAGGGTCATCAAACTCGAGTACATGTACATGTAATCGAGAATATTTTGTCCGTTATCAAATCTTTCATAATACTATTAGCAGTCTATTTGGGTTTGTCCCAGGAAGAATTCCAACAAACATATGTAGGTTCGTTTCAAATTCGAAGGCGGCCAGGTAGATGGGCCCATGATTGAATCGCTTAGTTAGATACTGCTACTTCAGGGCTTGGTCGGCAAATTTAACCTACAACTCTGAAGTGACGAACGCGGCGTAGCTGTTGTTGCTCCTAAGCACCTTTCCATCCTTAGCGGGAATATGATCATATATGAATATGCCATTGAATATCAATCAAACAGACTTCAAGGTGACTGATATTTTTACTTCGACTCAGCGACAATGATTTCATGATATGATAAACTTATCGCGTGTACATATTCGCTGCGTAACAGCAATTGCATAGTGCGCTTGTTAATCGTTTCCAGGGGGGATGTTACTGTTCTTAGCGCCTAAGTGACCCTTTTCACTACCTTGACTGTAAGTCCCCTCCCAAGACCGAATACCCTTCTATGATACTGCTTTCTCAGTCCCTCCTGCTACCTCTGATACTCACTTAGTACTTGATAATGGAGGGTCAAGACAATGGCAACAAGTTCTATCTGAACTTCAACAATGAGCGGTCGGGTTTCAGCGAGAGATCTTATCCCACAACACCATCTACCTTCCCCAACCCAATTTTAAGTCAGGGAAATCAACAAACTCAGTCCCAAAATCCTCAACAGCTATATTCAGGCAATTTCCCTCCCTCGGGCTATTTTCAGAACATTCAATATCCACCATCATACCCACAGCAATCCACTGTTACCTACGAGCAAGCGCCTCAAGTTCCCCAAAACACATACCAGCAACGGTTAGTGCAAGCTCACCATGTAGATGCTACCAATGGCCTGGTACACCAATTTTCTCACCAAAACTTGAGTGGGAGGAATCCTGTCTATACAAATTCCCAACCATCGCCTTCCTTACGGGCCCGAACAGCTGGTACAAATCAGATGAGCTACGGCAGTCATTTAAATACACCGACATCTGCCATGTTACAACAACAAAAATGGCTCGAATTTCAACAAGCCCCCGAGAGAAATCCAGATAAGTATGGGCCTGTCACGCAAACCAATCAGAAGAAATGCTCTCAGCTGGCTGAGACTTTTTTTAAGGATAGTGTGAAAAGAGCAAGGGACCGAAATGTTAGGTTTGTTTACCTGCCTTGATAAATGAGCCGAGAAACTCTGATTTTAACTCAAAAAATAGACAAAGTGAAATTGAACAACGTTTATCAGATCCCAGTCTGCCACCAGTAAGACGAGAACAAATGTGGTCTAATGCTGGAAAACAAGAGGGAAAATATCTGCGCTTCTTGCGGACCAGAGATTCTCCGGATAATTATCAAACGCTAAAGGTCATTGGTAAGGGTGCATTTGGCGAAGTCAGACTTGTAAGGAAGAAACAGGATGGCAAAGTTTACGCTATGAAGTCACTCATTAAAAGTGAGATGTTCAGAAAAGATCAGCTAGCTCATGTTCGCGCGGAAAGAGACATTCTTGCCGAGTCAGATAGCCCCTGGGTTGTGAAGCTTTACACGACATTCCAGGACCATGATTTCTTATTCATGTTAATGGAGTTCCTACCAGGTGGAGATCTTATGACTATGCTAATAAAGTACGAGGTTTTTTCTGAGGATATAACTCGGTTTTACATAGCCGAAATTGTCTTGGCCATCGACGCCGTTCACAAGTATGGTTTCATACACCGGTACGTGCCCAAATTAACATATCTCGTTAATATCCCGTCAATTTGTAGAAATTGAACTAAAGTTTTACTTTAGTGATATCAAACCTGATAATATTCTACTTGATAGAGGGGGACATGTGAAGCTCACTGATTTTGGTCTTTCTACCGGTTTTCACAAGCTTCATGACAACTCCTATTACCAAAACCTGTTACAAAAAAAGTCAACCAAATCTACTAATCGAAATTCTGTCAATCTAGATCAGATAAATCTAACTGTTAGCAACCGAAGTGTTATAAATGACTGGAGAAAATCAAGACGAATCATGGCATACTCCACTGTTGGTACACCAGATTATATCGCACCTGAGATCTTTAGCGGCCAGGGCTATGGTCAGGACTGTGATTGGTGGAGTTTAGGTACGATTATGTTCGAATGTCAGATTGGATGGCCTCCATTCTGCTCAGAAGAATCTCATGACACATACCGAAAGATCGTCAACTGGCGACATACGCTCTACTTTCCTGAAGACATGAAGTTGGGACCTGAGGCTGAAAATTTAATTCGAAGGTAAGTAAAATAATTCAGACAAATCTATCTCAAATAATAACTCGTTTTAGCTTGGTGTGTAATACCGAAAATCGTCTTGGACGAGGAGGTGCAGAAGAAATTAAAGCGCATAAATTTTTCCGTGGTGTCGACTTCACAAGTTTACGGTGGATTCGAGCACCATTTGAGCCCAAGCTGTCATCAGACGCTGATACCACCTATTTCCCCACAGATGATCTCAATCAAGATGATAAAAATCAAACACCAATGTTCAACGGAAATCAGCCGCGCATAGATCAGCCAGAGCTGAGCCTTCCATTTATTGGCTACACCTTTAAACGCTTTGATGATTTCAATCGAAGTATAATTTAATCCTTCTTCATAGATGTTTCTAGCTAACGTTGCCCAGATTATAATACCCGAATTTAATCCAACTTTTTGTTACCGCTGTCTTATCCTTATCTTAGATCTTTGGGTCTGCTTTTGACGTATTGTTCATGAAGATACGAAGTAATCTGTTAACTTATACTGTCATTTATAAATTCCTTGTTAAGCCGTTTCACTGCAGCAAATAGCTGTTGGAAGGTAATCGGACTTATATTGTAGGTTTAGGCGTTCACATATACTGCTCCATTTGAGTAGAGGCGCAAATGTCAAAATATTCCAATTGGTATTATGAAATACTTGCCTTAACTTTCTGTACGATCTAGAAGTATTAAACTTTAAATTAGGCAAGTGAATGCTGTGCTTCACTTTGCTATCATCATGACTTTATCTCCTAGATGGTGCAAGACCTGGAACCCCACTGTATCTCTCCTCTCTTTCAGTCTTAAACATCACTTGGACCCAAAACTCTTTCAAATCTGGATCCCACCAAGTATAGTAACGATCATTTGTCCTGTCTACTTCTCTAGCTTGTAGTTTGAATCCACATGTCTCATACGGCTCTGCTGCCACTAACATATACTGAAAGTTTTTGTCGGGAGGATCATCTACTTTCTGCTCGTAGGCGCTCATAAAACGCACTTTAGGTGTAACATCGGGAGCGATTTCAGGGTATTGTAGTTGAAAGACTAAGCCTTGTTGGCGCGTCACAGGATCCCTAGTCTTCGTAATCTTATAGCCAGGCCTCCCAATTTTCACCACATTTCTTTTGACGATTACTTGCGCTCCAACCATTCCAATTGGCATGCCTGTAATGGGGTCAAGGCCAGCACGTCCTTCTTTCTGCTCCTTGGCGGCACGACGCGCTAGATTGGTCTGATGCTTTCGGCCTTGGGTGTGCGCGAGATATGAGCCATCATTCTGATGTACCGTGAGACAAAGGCGGCATTCGAAAGATCCGACATGATTCTTAAAGAAGTAGGGGTCTTTATCGAGATCAATGGTCTCCAGAGCAAGCTTGCGCAACCTTTCGCGTCGGTCTGCATTTGTTGCTGATTGAGAGGCAACACCACCGCCACCAAATTTTGATCCAGCACGGTTTTGATAATCCATAATCTGCGTGTCGTACTCTCAAAATGTGGATGATGACGGGAGGTGTGGACTTATTAATAGCTAGATAATGTGACGATTAACTGCGAAGTAAATTAGCCTTCCAAGCGAGGCTGGACAACCTGTATTTGTCCGACCACGGAGTTATGTCTAATTACAAAGTCGGAGACCGAATTTCATTTTCCTCCAAATCATCGCCTGCTAGTGGATTATGTACGATTCGATACATCGGCGAAGTTAACGGGTTCGGTGGTCTTTGGCTTGGTGTGGAATGGGATGATGCAGATCGCGGTAAACATGATGGTTCATCACAGGGAAAAAGATATTTTAAATGTGAGAGCAACAAGACTTATACTTGATGTACTTCTCATCATAAACTAGGCTTAAGTCCCTCCCCTAATGCTGGATCTTTTGTGCGTCCCAACAGACCTGCTGATCCGAAACGGAGCTTCCTCGAAGCCGTCCGCAACAAGTATGCTTCTGGTCCCAAGTCTCTCTCTCAGGTGCCATCTTTAGAAGAACCCGAGGCTATTATCATCTCAGGCAAGGTAGCTGAAGAGTTGGGATTCGACAAGATCCGAGAAATACAGGCACAGCTTGATGAGCTAAAGATCATCATTGTGGATGGGATGCAAATCTCCATTGCGCAAAGACAAGATGAAAATATCTCTGATGTCTGCCCTAAGATTGTCGAGCTTGACCTAAGTCGAAATCTCTTCCAAGAATTCAGGGACGTTGCTCAAATTTGTTCCAAGCTTCCAAGCCTAAGGAAGTTGAAGCTTAGGTACCTTCTTCGAGTCTATCTAAAAAAATGCTTATCATTACAGTGGAAATCGTTTTTCTGATGATACTCTTCTTGGTCTGGAATCTCGCGTGCCAGATCAAAGTTACAACTTCTCGACTGTGACCGAACTTGAACTAAACAGTTTACTCTTGCCATGGAAGTCAATTGTGATCCTTGCTTCCTATTTTCCCTGTCTTAAAATGCTCAGCGCCTCCTTAAACAATTTTGGCGTAGTAAACTACTCTTTTACGGGCAACCACCTTCGTTCTTTGTGCCTAGATTTCAATGGGTTCGAGTACCTCGATGATCTCCGTCCATTATCAGAGTTGATGTCCCTAGAAAAACTCTATCTCAAAGGGAATAAAATTTTTGACGTGTATAGAGATCCAAAATCAGACTATGTGCTTCAATTCGCTTCACTTCTACACTATGTTGACCTTTCCTCAAATTCCATAAGCTCCTGGAGCTTCATTGACGACTTGTCATTGGTTTTCCCAGGACTTTCTGCCCTACGTTCTTCAAATAACCCTCTCTATCCGAAAAATTCGATGGAATCAGCTGTTTCAAAAGAGGATGAGGGTTTTTGGATCACTATCGGCCGGCTGGGAAATTTGAAGTCACTTAATTTTAGCCACATAACTGACCTTGAACGAACCAATGCTGAAATCTATTATTTGTCTAAAATTTCCAAAGAAGCGTCAAATGTTCCAAGTGGAGAAATAGATACTATCTTGTCTAAACATCGACGCTACAGGGAGCTTTGTGAAAAGTGGGGAGCGCCATCTATAGGCTGTAAGAAAGCAACACATGAGGATCCTGGCTTCCTTGAAAGTCGCCTAATTGACTTTACTTTTCTGCGGCGGGATTCATGTGGTGTTGACACAATAAAGATAATGCGCAAGGAAATCCCAAAGTCAATAGATATTTATCGTGTAAAAGGTATTGTTGCGAGGTACTTTAGCGTTCCATATCTGAAATTACGCCTGATATGGGAAACGGGGGAGTGGGACCCTGTCGCTGGATATGATGAGAAGGAACTCGAGAGCGACAGTGAAGATTTTTCATATGAAAATCTGGATGACAAAAGCAGTTCCACTTCGGAGGGAACAGCTTGCCATTCTCGTGGTCAATGGATGAAGAGGGAGACGGAGATCCAAGATAGTACGCGTCAACTTGGGAGTCTTTTTGATGGCTCCAAGGTCACTATACGTGTAGAGTGTACTTCTGAAGCATGTCATCCTCTGTCATGATCTATTCTCATGTAATTATTACTTGGCTAACACTATACAGTAGCCCGCAGAATAAACATAACAAATTGCAAAATTTGGAGATTAATTCACAAAAAGTCATCATGCATCAAAAGTTCGAACTACATATAGTTATTTCTCGATTTTCTCGATAAAATTTTACACCAAAAAAAAGACAATCTACCGACATGTATTAATTTATCCTGGTCATATATTTCTTTGTCGGGATCTTCTTATTGGGGTTGTCCGAAATTGGTAAGCGGTACGAGTTCTGCCGTGTCGCGTATATATACCAGCCAAATCACAAATTTTGATACTTCTGATGATAACTTCATAAAATGACCTTTAAAATTTATAATTCCATTTTTTTCTGAATTATTGCCCATTTATCTACAAGTAGCATTTTTTTATGTCAAAAAAAAGAAAATTTTACATTTTGTATGAGTCATGGCATCACCAATTCTTTGGCCATTTTTGATTGCATGTTTCGAAAACTTGGACAGATGAATCACAGACCAAAAAATCTTCCATTTTTTCGTGGATATCTCTTTTCTGCATCTAAAGATTGCTGTAGCATAGTATAATTATCAAATTCTCCTCTATTTTTATTTGGATGGTAAAGAATAGACACGATGATGAGATACTGACTGAAACACAGCTGCATGAATCCCAGCTGAGTAGGATCGAAAAAAATGTGTATAATCTTGAAGTGATAACTCAGAGAAACTAGGATCTCGTGGAAAAAAGATGGATAGTAGAGCCTGAACTTGCTTTTAAAAGGAAAGGTTCAATCTCCAGAAACAAAGAACCGTCTTTACCTTCAACAGATCTCCAATTTTTCTTCAAAAATTTGATCAACTTTGATCGAGAATTATAGGTCCATATATCACTCATAAGTTTTTACAAGCTGATATCAGATTGACGAAGTTATCATGAGAACAAGTTACTTCAATTACCACATTACTTAATAATGGCAAATCATCGCGAGAAGTTGCCAAAATAGTAGGATGTGGTAAATCTACAATCGCAAATCATCGTAAGGTTTCGGCCACTGAAACACCAGATTTAAAGATGGGTCGACCGCAGAAGCTTACGTCAAGGGACAAGCGAGCCATCGCGCGCGCGATGGTCAATGGCGGCGTCAAAACGGTAGCTGAAATGGCAAAGTTGATAAACACTGAAAGAGAAGAAAAATTTCACCCGTACTATCCGGCGTGCTTTGAAAGAAGAAGGGTTCAAGGCGTTTAAAAAGGAGAAAAGGCCGTTTCTATTAAAAGCTCATCGAAGAGCCCGTTTGAAATAGGCGTTAGATCACCAAAACTGGACTATTGAAGATTGGAAAAGGGTTATATTTTCAGATGAGACCAAGTTGAACCGAGTAGGCAGTGATGGAATCAAATATTTCCAGGGTAGAAGTTTCAATGACCTTGGTCCAGCTGCAGTTGAGGAGGCACTCGAATTTGAGGGAGGCAATACAGTAATTTGGGGCTGTATGGCTTGGTTTGGCGTCGGAGAGATGGATCGTATTGTCAGCCGGATGAACTCTGAGCAATTCTTGGGAATTCTGGAGAGTTATTTGGTGCCAACATCGGACCAAGTCGCAAGCCAGCTCCCTTCGGTTGCCAGGACAGACATCATATTTCAACAGGACAACGACCCAAAGCACACCTCCAGGATGAAGACTTATTCGAAATGTACAATCTTCATATTTTTCACATAAAAAAAAGTGCTACTTGTAGAGAAATAAGTAATGATTCGGAATAAATTGGAATTATAGATTTTAAAGGTTATGTTGTGAAGTTATTATCAAAATTATCAGAATTTGTGATTTGGCTGGACAATTTCGAATGCTACTGTAGTTAGGGAAGCTTGGGATGATGCCACAAAGCCTGAAAAGTTGGAAAAGCCCGTTAGAAGCATGCATAGATGAGGTGAGGCCGTAATACGTGCTAGAAGAGGGCCGAATAAATTTTAGATAAACATGTAGCACAAAACGGTAGAAAACTAGTAGAAAATAAACTGACTAATCAAGTTAAGTTTCACGAGTTAGTGTAGTGAACAAAATCACGGCCGGTTAAAATCATCATACAAATTTTCCCTGTCGAAAATATTAAAAACTTCATTTCTCGGAAAATCATGCCATATCGGACATCGATTGCCATTGAAATACTCCCCTTTTTGCTCCACTGGACAAAACCTACCCTGGAGATATAGTAGACCCTATGCCAAACATAGCTAAGAAACATCAGCCTCACGATCAGTCATCTACGTCGAAACCTAGTTTAAGGCAATCTTATTTACATGGATCTATTACTTGTGACATGTAAAAAGTTTTGGTCAGCAACAAGAGAAACCTCTTGTGTATTATTTTTTCTGGAAGCAGACACTACTAATGGTTTGCCCAGTGTGTCCCCCGAAGCTGAAGAGTTTGTAGTGAATCGCATCCACAAAGATTAGTCCGGGCCCATGGAACCATGCCTTGAGCTCCTCCTCGGTCCAGTTGCAGCTAGTAATCAGAAAGATGCCGTTTGGGCGTATTAGCGGCAGAACTCGGTCTCTGTATGTGTCGCATGTTCGTCGACCACCAACATCAGTCTCAGCGGACAGACTGATGGCGTCAAAGGTTCCTTTATCCAGCACTACGTCCCATCCATTCACATTATCCGCTATGAGAATCACGTCAGCGGGATCAGAGCTAATGATGTCCCAATGTAGGAACTTAATGTCTCTGCCTCTTTTTTCCTTCCCGATCCGCCTTGCGAACTCAATACTTTTCTCGGAATAATCTACCCCAAGCATCGGTCCATTCCAACCGTCATCACCAGTAGATTCATCAGACGCGTCTTCTCTCAAGCTAAATAGAAGGTGGCCATTCCCTGTACCTAAATCAAGAATACTACAATTTTTTTGATTGACATGCTCGCCGAGCATCTTGGATTTGATAATGAATTTCTTCATAAACTCAATGATCTTATCTTCAGCCGCCGAGTCATCGAACCAAATTGTACCCTCATCTAGGGTATCCTGAGCATGGTTTGAAATCTCTTGGGTGTAAAGTGTATCCCAACTTTATTGAGGGAAATGGTCAGTTTCTGTATATATTAAGGCAAAATTTGTACGTACTATTGCTTTGTTCCAAGAGGTGAAGGATGCAGATGTTGTAGCGTTTTGGGTGTCTCGAATTTAGACGTCATAAATGTGTGAATGTACAGAAACTTGTTACCGCTCACTTCAGGTGGAGATAAATATTTATTTAGAGTGGTTTAACGATCACGTGAACATAATTACCAAGGGAATTGATATTTTCATGTTTTTAGTAATTAATAAGGCTCATAATGGGTATTTCCTACTACTTCGATACATTGAAAATAATTTAGACCGCAAATTTTAAGCCCTCCAAATTTCTTAGTTACGTATTTGTCAATGATAAAGGATAGTTATTTATTTTCTTAGCTATGGTGATGTGACCATTGGCTCGCCCGAGATAGAGGCAGCTGCGGTAGAGGCAAAGAAACGAACATCAACGTCATTATCAGCTTGTAACTTTTCCAGATTAGGGAGAATTTTTTCCTGAATTAGGACCTGAGATTTGGTCGAGGGTGAACTAGTGCTCCCAGATTTCTCGAGAGAGAATATTGTTCCTTCATCGGGTAGGCGTTTTAGGACAGAAATCAATTCCGAGTATGATTTAGCGACGTTGAAACGAATATTAGGAATTTCATCAACAACAAGCTTATCCATCATGGGAAGGATAGATTTGGAGATCACGTCCAAACTGACTACAGTCGCTAAAGTCTTAAACTATAATTAGTATCAGATTTTAAATAAAGAAGACAGATAAATACCGTAATAGCAAAGCAGGTAGTCATTCTGTACAAATAATTAGGGTGTGCACCCATAGTCATTACTTTTGGAATGATAGCCTCGTTAGCCCACTCGATACCGAATACTTCAGTCAACTTTTTCAGGTTGTGTGTCGCTGCTTCACGAATAGAGAAGACTGTATCACCAAGCCAGCTCATACAAAGAGCAGTCAGTTTTTCATCAAAGAAGTGGACTCCTAGCTGACCGGCTAAAAGAGGAATATATTCAATTATAGCCAGTCGGACTCTCCACTGCTTATCTTCTGCTAGTTGAACGATAGCAGGAAGAAGAGATTGCGCAAGAAACTCAATTCCAATCACTTTCAAAATCTTGTATTAGCCTATTATCTATTTATTTTGCGGTGTAGCTTACCATCATTGACCAACTCAAGTTTTGAAATGATATGAAGACGAACATCGGGGAATTCGTCTTTTAACATTTGTAGAAACATAGGCACGAGATGATCAATTGTCCTGACTGAGATTAGCAAAAGATGTGACACTGACTCTGGTTATCTTACTCTTGTCTGCCGAGAATTGGAGCGAGACCGCTGATTTGCGTTCCAAGAGCAGCGCGGACATGTTGAGATGTATCAGAGACTAAATCTTCGACAGAAGGCATGATTTCGTTAAGAAGTGTAGCTCTATTAACCAATTTACAAAAGCCTGAAACCTTGGTCAGAGAGAAATTACGGTCCATAGAAAGAAAATACCTGGAATTTGTCCGGCAATGGCAGTCCGGACCTCCGCCTCACCATCTTTTAAAAGTTTCACAAATGCTGGCACAAGATCCCTTGACACAACTTCATCGTCAACTGCTTTAGCAATCTACTCGACCAGTAAGCTTCCGACCAACAAGGACATCGCTTCTCAGACCTTCTCAAATCGATCAGCAACCATATAACGGACTCTCCAACTCTTATCTTCGATAAGATTCCTTAAATTCGTGAGAAGAACCCCATGACTTGATTGCTGTTCCTTGGGAACCACCTCTGCAATTGCGACCAGTATCTCCACAGTTAATAATCTCACGCTATCCTGGTCGTCGCTTGCTAGATGCTGAAAAAGTGGAATCATTTCTTCTACCACGATTGTAGCTGGCATTTCTCTGACGAATTTTGCAAGGTTTGTGGCAGATTGTCTTCGAACCATTGGAGTGTCGTCGTGAACTAGCAATCCGAATTGTTTTCGAAGCTGTTCCTGCATAAGAGGCGATGACTTTTTGTAGGGGGCATTATATAGACCTGTTGCAGATATTTTTGACGTGAACCAGTCGGCTTTTGAAAGACGAATTGTAAGAGGGATAAAATATTCCTCGACTTGTTGCATAGATAGATCTGCACATATTTTATTCAGGGACTCGACAGCCTGGGAATCGTCAAAAGAGCTTTATAGCAATCGAGACTAGTTCATACCTTTTCCCGCACCAATGGTTCCTCTATGGCAGCAAGGTTTTCAAGGGGTGATAGTAAAACGTGACCCCATTCAGGACCTCCAACGTAATCAACAAAATTACCAAGTTCTTCACTTAAAGCTGTGAGCACTTCATCTTCATCTTCAACAGATTCTAAGGGCTATTTAGTTCTTCCTTCCCAGGAACTGCAGATCAACTAACACACCATCTAAAAATGGAATCAATTCGTCTCTTGTACGCTCAGCTCCCAGAGCTAGAGCAATAGTAGATAGACGATGAATGGCGTTTAATCTTAACAGGACGTCATCATGCTATTTAATTATGAGTAGGTGCAGATGTGAAGGTTGTTAACCCAGGTTGTACTAGCTTTTTTCGCCTACCTTTAATTCATCAATGAGGACAGCTATGGGATAAAGATCGTCCGTTTTTTCAGAGACGTCGGCCATAGTGTGCGAGGAGGGAACCAGAAATCAGTTTATCTCCGGGAATTTGTGCGGGTTTTGAACAGGGTTAAACTGGTGGTAGGTCAACTCGGCCAAAGCCAGCATCAGCCAGCTGGATAAAAAGTTAATCCCGTTATTGGCACGTATAACTTAAATGTTAAAGAGTTAAGTAAAGAAGGGATTTATTGACAAATAGGTAGTTGTTGCGTGGTCTAATGATTGTGAATATTAGCAGGGGCCCTTAGAGAAACCTCCTAGGTGTTTGTGGTGGGGAAGAACAATGACGGAGCTGTGTTAGGAAGTGCTTGGCGTGACATCGTGAGTTTTTTCAACTCATCGACAGCACGTACCAAAGAAACTGACTCGACTCCTTGAGATGATACGCGCCTCTCTGGAAGGCACTTTGCTGGAAGCTTTTGATAAATATGGCGGATAGTCGCTGTAGATTGTGGGCAAGGCGCCGTAATAGATAAATATTGTTCATTATCAAAACCTAATTTTTCTTAAAAAAGCCTCAGGCCACCATCACACCTCAAAAGTTTATGGTTGCCCCGCCGTGACCAATTTCTTTGATACAACTTTATGATTCAGCATCTATTCTAGCCCTCGAAAATATTTTTTCATGACATTGGTAAGAATATCGGTCTATTCACAGGAGCTTAAGGTCATTGAATTTTTAGTAAAAGGAGAAAGCAGCCCATATATTGGTTCGACCTATGATAGGTTTATCACTAGATAGAAGACGAAACCACTCAAAACTGCAAATATGCCCACAATAACTGTGGATAAAGAAGATCTATACAAAGCCTTAGGGCAAGAGTACGCATGTATAATTTGAAAACAGGACTCAAAATAATCCTGACTATCTTCACAGATACACGACAGAGGAATTTGAGAAATTATGTTTTGAATTTGGGATTGAACTTGATGAAGATACATCAAATATAGAGCAGTTTGTGACTGCTGACTCAAACGAACCGGCTCAACTCAAGATCGAAATACCTGCAAATCGCTATGATATGCTTTGCTTTGAGGGAATTGCCCTCATGCTCAACGTCTTCCGAGAAAAGACATCTTTCCCTAATTACCGTCTTGTTGATCCCAAAGATGGAATCATTGAAACAATAACTGTCAGTGCAGACACACAAAGTGTCCGGCCATATATTGCGGGTGCTATTTTACGAAATATAAAGTTTACACAAAAATCATATGATAGTTTTATTTCGCTTCAAGATAAATTGCATCAGAATCTAGCAAGACAAAGAACACTCGTTGCTATTGGTACGCACGATCTGGATACAATCCAAGGCCCATTTAGCTACGAGGCTCTTCATCCAAAGGATATAAAATTCATTCCATTAAATCAAAACAAAGAAATGAACGGCGAAGAATTAATGCATTTCTACGAAAATGATAAACAACTTGGGAAATATCTTTCAATAATTCGCGACAAACCTATTTACCCAGTTATTTATGACTCGAAACGTGTCGTTTGCTCACTACCTCCAATAATTAATAGTGATCACTCTAAAATAACGCTTAACACCAAAAACGTTTTTATAGAGATTACTGCGACAGACAAAACTAAGCTTGAGATTGTCAACAATATTATTGTCGCCATGTTCTCTCAGTACTGTGCTGAGCCTTTTACTATTGAACCTGTCAAGATTTTATCTGACCATAATAAAGAGACCCGGCAGACGCCCAACTTGAGCCCGCGAAGCGCTGAAGCGGAAATCGATTACATTAACAGCTCATGTAGCCTTAATGAATCAGCCGAAAGTATCTGCAGATCCCTTACTAAAATGTGCTACACCGCGAAGCCCTCTTCACGGGATACAAACTTAATTGAAGTCTCCGTTCCCATTACACGTGCTGACGTACTGCATCAGTGCGATATTATGGAAGACTTTGCTATCGCCTATGGATTCAACAACCTTCCCCGCACTTCACCTAACAAAGCCTCCACAATTGCACAGCCCCATCTAATTAATAAACTAAGCGATATAATTCGCATGGAGGCTGCTATGGCTGGGTGGACTGAGGTCATGCCTTTAATTTTATGTTCTCATGATGAGAATTTTAGTTGGCTAAATCGTAAAGATGACGGTGAAACTGCTGTAAAACTGGCAAATCCAAAGACTGCAGAGTATCAAGTAGTAAGAACTTCTCTTCTACCTGGAATTTTGAAGACGATTCGCGAAAACAAGAAACATACTGTGCCTATTAAAGTATTCGAGGTTTCAGATGTAGCTTTTAAAGATATCAGGATAGAGCGTAAAAGTCGAAATGAGCGTCATTTTGCGGCTGCATGGTACGGGAAAACCAGTGGGTTTGAAGTTGTCCACGGTCTATTGGACCGCGTCTTAAGGATGCTCAAAGTTCCATTCGTGTCACCCGAGAATGACCTTGGCAGTCGGAGACCAGATATAATCCAAAATGAGAACGTATCAGAGCCAGATGGCTATTGGATTGAAGAAATCAACCACTCAACTTTCTTTCCAGGACACGCTGCTGCTATACATTTGCGCTTATACGGAAAGAAATTTCGTATTGGCGAATTTGGTATTTTACATCCAACTGTTCTGGAAAAGTTTGAATTAAAGTAAGGAGATAAACATCAAAGCAAATTTCTAGAATTAGCTGACTCAAATTAGATATCCTGTGAGCACACTCGAAATAAACATCGAGAATTTCATATAAAAGTTGACATAGTCTACGGGTTTATATTTTGAACCTAAGGAAACGTTTTATCAGTCACTGGTTGAAAAAAATTATTTACTTAGATTAAATTCTAGAGCTAAGGTTTGGGCTACTCTGAGCTAATGGTTAAGCTTTATTAGGCTTGAAATTTCATGAACTTTTCTACTTCCCGTCATCAATTTCTAATCCTTAAATACTCTCATAACGTTTTAATGATAGCCACACGACCCTCCCAATTAAGTACTACACATGTAAACTAAATCATAAGACTGAAATCCCGTTGAAATTCTCAGGAAGATGCTAATAATATAACTCGTCCAGAATTCGAAAAAATACCACCACTTGATCGCCTTATTCAGCGAAATAAAAACCGAAGTAGAGTTTACTTTCTGAATGGATTAGTTTCAAATCTAAGGTTATCATAAAAGATGGATAGTAGGGCAGGGAAATGAAAGTATCGGATAAAATTTTGAGCTAGTCTTAATACACGCACAACTCTAGTCAGCTTTGAAAGGTAAGACCTGCTGAAAACTAACCCTTCTACCAGTTATCGAAGTATTGATCCAGTAGCTCTGGATATAAATTCAGCTTAGGACTGGGCTTCCTTGTAGCTATAGGAGAAAAAAAGGCTATTGCGAGACAAAAAACCAACCCTTTCTAATAAAATCTTATGCCAATTGGATACCTTGTTGCCGACAACAGGTGAAGTCAGAAAAAAATTTAATTATCTAAATATATGAAGAGTTGTCGCAGTATTCTCTGCTTAGATTTAAAATCAAATATCTCAATCCGCAGTTTGTTTATTACAGCATTAATAGCAATCACATTCTCGTCAAAAATATTCCAAATCACTGGTGTGCCTTGATCAGCTTTAGGGGTTTTCTACAGGTTGTTCGGAGAGTTTAATCGCAAAAATAAGACCGAAGATGTATAGAATATGAACGAAGGACTTAGATTAAATGTTTGCTCAAATACCATCGTATTCCCTTCTCAGAAAAAAGAGCAAGTGTTAAATCGCCCGAGAATCGCGAGTGAGCGTCTGACTTCCCTTGAAACAATATATGCGACTGGCAAGTCATGAAGACTCTCATCGCCTTCGAAGAGAAAAGTTCTCAAATTTCATGGTTTAAGCACTCTGGGTTGCACATACACAACTTCAGGGAATGGATGGATAAGTAACAAGACTGCACTCGGAAGATTAAAGAAATTACTTTTTTATCACAAACGAAGCCCGAAGGAAACCGGTCGCGAATGCTCCTTTTGGATGGTTATGACGGACATGCGACCGTAAATTTTAATTAGGAGTTCACAAACATATTATTAATCTTGTGTTCCTTCTACCTCATTCATTTCCTGTGCTCCCGCCTTTAGACCTTGATGTTTTTCCGCCTCTGAAGCATCATTACCGCAGAATTATCTCGTATCTCGCAGACCTTGACAATGCAGCCCCTGCCAAGAAGCAGCGCTTTTTGGTCATATACAATCAGGCTAGGGCAGAGGCCCTCACATCCATCAAGAATATTGCGTAGCGGCTGAAAATTAGCTGGCCTTGTCCCCTGAAACCTTGAAAAAAGAGGAAGAATAAAGGGGTAATGGGATCGCGATGGGCAATGCTCATCAGACACGCGACTAAGACAAAATCAATTCGCAGTATTTCCAGATCAAAGAACAATCTGTGCAGTCATCCTAGAAGAGAATTCTTGTTGGAAATTCTACTCAAAACCAACTCCGCTACAACCACCACTACAAGAAGCGAAGAAACTAACCTTCTATTCCAAAACATCGCAATTATTTTGGACTATGTAAATTATGGTAACAGCTTGCTCCAATATTTACTAAAGCTCTTTCGTAACTTTATTGCGGACCTGAATTTAGGCCCCCTATGCCATATTAGTCTACTGTAGCTGCATCTCACCCTTTCATCCACTGATTCAGTTTCCCCACCATTTCATCCACCACTCCAAGTAACCCTATTTTAAAATCACAGATAATAATATTTATTATTACAAAGACCCACAGCCGATCCCGAAGCCTGGAATGCAGCCAAAATTTACACAGACAAATCAGGAAAGGAAAAATTAAGCCTCAAGGGAACCCCATTTCACATCCACCAAAG
>JAATOF010004586.1:0-16370 GCA_013170925.1 Podosphaera leucotricha | reverse complement strand
CCTACAGCTGCGAGTGTTAGACTTATTATACATGCACATCCAATGTTACCCCTGAATATCACTCGACAACTAGTCCGAGTTAGGCATGTAATTTACTTGCGCACTGACCGTTTCACAACATTACATAAAAAATTTAACTCTACTGTCATAGCCCGAAGGCTGCATACAGAATAAATTAAAAAAAAAACACATGGAGCTGGAGTTTATGGACGTCATTATGAGCTCGCTTGTGTCACCAGGGGCTTGGATCGACGCCACCCCTGAATCGCAACCTAATTACGAGGATGTTACATGAACTCCAGTAATGTCCCGTGGGAAAGAATATTATCATACATGTTACTACATGTATTTGGCTGGCTGGCAATATGACACGGCTAAAAATGCTTGGGGCCCAGTCGATTATAACTTGAGAAAATACACAACAGGGGTGCTCATCAATGCTTATTCCCAGTCAAGAACAAGGGTTGACTTGTCTCGTTCACCGGCTACATTTGCTATCACAACCTCCCCGCTGAAATATTTACAGAATGTACCATGGGCAACACTTTCACTACAATATCAGGATATGGAAGAAAAAATCTCTCACTTCTCAGATAGCAAACTTCATTATATTTTGCCTTACTCATCCATACTATTCTTAACTAATTGTATATCTGAGTCAAGGTAAAGTACCAATGTCTCAAATCGCCGTCAAATATTCTATTTTCGGACCTCTGTATTAATTTCCGATAGGTTATAAAGAAACTTACTCATGGAGAAGAAAAAGAGTAGAAAGCTTTCTCTCACTATTTTCTTCTAGCAAAGCTCTTAAGTGATAAAGCATAATGAAGATCATTCCCATCTACTTTTTAACCCTCATTGGCTTTTGTTTTATAGGGATCAGTAAACAACAACATGATGGGTACTCATCAGTTCCTTTAAAGGCCGAGAGCCAGGGGATGTCGATTTTCAGTTTTCGGTGCGAAAACACCATCTATCCAATCAAAAAAGCTGAACTGGTCGTGAAGAGAGCCTGCAGGAAACTCAAGTCAAAAGTACTGCAAGTTGGAAAGCCTCCGTCGTTTTCGCCCGGCTTGGGAATGAAATTTGAGATTCCTGGGAAATATTACGTGGTCAAAGTTGGTACAAGTGGTCGACCTCGTAATTCGTTGAGACGACAAACTACATGTTAGTTTATCAAGAGGCAGAGATGGAAGAGTATTACATGTAGCTAACACTGAATCAGCTTATAGGGATTACATAGTGATAAGAAAAGATTGCAAAATTGTCGGTGCCGTTCGAAATAAGAAAGTTTCTGGGTCAAAACGTAAATCTGGTACAACCGTATGCACTGTATTCATGAAAAACCAAAATTCTGTATTTACGAAAAAAGTACCACCCACTGGAGGCTAAGCCTAAACTCATAGCCCTTTATATAATAACGAAGTTCTCTTTTATATGACTATTATCGCCTCGAGCATCCGGACCTCGAAACCTAGCTTACAGGATGCTTGAGCTTTCCTTTATCTTCTGCCGGGATTTTTCATGGTTCTCTACCCGATGAAAAACGTAGAAGGTCGTTTTCTGATGTATATGTAATATGCTCCCCTTCACTAGAGCAGCACTCTATGGTCCAATGCCTGAAGCTTTTAAAGTATCTTCTCCTGTCGTTGGGCCTGGCGTACCTCTCGATTGAACTCTCGTTTTGGCAAGTTAGCCATCCTTACAGACCTTCGGAAAAAGTTTTATATGTACATGTGGAGAACGTTGAAATCGAGTTTAGGACCTCTTCACTGCTGGCACTATCACGGAATGGTGGAGACAAATAAACATTCAGATAGATGTGGATAACCCCTAACAGTTTGATAGCTCCGAAAAGCATCTATATATAGAAATGCTTTTAACTCTCAAGTATCCGCGATGTCTCCATAAGTGCATATCGAAAAGTAAAATATAATATTATAGATTTTCAGAGAGGAACTCGGCATAATTTGGTACAAGATCAGTCAGACAAATACTATGGTCTAGCAATGTCATAATATTTATCGTCTTTCGTGCTCAAGACAAGAGAGTTAACTGAAAATGTACCGGATGTGGATGTATGTTAGGATTCGGGTTAGAGGCCGTAACCAATAGGAAAAGTAAAAAAAAGTAAGACTAATATTGAGAACGAATTTGTGTCAGACTGAGAATGTGATCTGAGAATCACAGAGCGAACATGCGAGATACCTACATCAATTCAAGAGATCTGATCGAGGAACTTTAATCCAGAGATACCTCTGCGTGAAGTTGAGTTATTTCGGGAATTCGTCTCGGAGGAGAGTTTTAGGGCCGTGAGTGCGATCGTTCGCCTAACCTGGTATAGATAGGCCAGGATGGTGTTGGCACGATTTTCAGCCCGGTTTGCGCCAAGAATTTCCGTCCGACGATCGAGTCCCAGTTTCTCGGTTATTCCATACCTAATCCGTAATCGATTGCCAGGCATGGTCATCCTTTGTTGCAGATGGGCGAGAGCATGTTCTAATGCGACCCGGAGACATTCCGGGAATTAGTCATGGACCTTTTTTGCCAGAGGTTTTCGTCGCCCAAGCTATGCGTATCTACTAAAGTCAATTCCAATTCCCAGTTCTTGGTCTTTTGTTTCTTGGGGCTAAATATTCTCCAGAACAGCTTCTACCAGTCTTCTTCCCGAGTTCGCGGGACATAATCGCTGGTAACACTAGAGGATTACATATTTTGAGACTTGCGCTCTGCATCTTTCCTCAACCGTGAATCCCTACTTACCCAAGGGAAAATACACGTAAAATCCTCAGTCTTCCCAGTAAGCTTCATCACCCTGTTCCTCGCGACCGAACGAGATATGGTCTCACAATGTTCAAACTTGTGGTCTAAGGAGATGTTCAGGCTTCACGATGTTTTAAATGATCTTTCGTTCAAGTTTTGGTAGACAGGCAAAATAGGAATTCTTAGTACCAGCCCAGCGTAACTTTTTCTCTCTGATACCTCTCCAACCTCATGCCCGTCCTTTTGCTAAGGTTTCTTACGTATGCTTGGTCTTCCTGTCAGTTAAGTTCCCAGCCTTGAGTCCCCCTTCAACTTTGCGCCACAGGCCTCCAGTGCTGCACCAAGTCATGAAAATGAGGGATGCTTATCTTACCGCAACCTGGTTGTACTTCTTTTGGCTATCCCAGATATACAAACATACGAAGCTTTAACAACCAGTAATGCGTGAACGTGAAGAGTTCGACTGAGAACTTTGCACTGAGTATTGGTCCGTCGTATCATGGTGATCACGCGTGATCTACTAGGTGAAAAACACGCCAACCATATGGAGATTAGTGTTCGTCCGAGCTCATCCACCATATGTGGTTCCCGCAGACGGAGAGCAGGTCAAAACCTGCCGGCGGCAAAAAAGTGCTGGAAGAGCCAGATAAAGCAGCAACGTACATGTACCTGTTCAAGATTGCCAGGAGGCAAATTTTTCCGGGCCCTCTCGGAGACACCTCGAAGCAAGAACTTGCTTTCCTTTCCACGGGAGTGGGTATTCACAGACGAGGGGAAATATCGCCAGGTGTCACAGTTTGACCTAGAGCGCAAGGAGCAACTAGAGGTTACTAGTAGTTTATTTTCTATCTAGAGAGCGAAATCTAACATCTATCAGATCTACTCTTATAGACCTCTTCCCCTCTTCCAGAGCCTTCTTTCCTCAGAATTATCCTCAAGACTCTTCTAGAAGCTTCCTTAAACGGTGACGCCAAGCAATTGGCAATCACGATCCCTGCCCTAAATATCCTGCTAATGTCATTTACAGGGATACCCCTGGCTTATAGTCCAAGGGTGCCTATGAACTGCATAGGGTACAGGAACACCACAGCTAACCAGCTGTTACACCAGGCGGTGACTAGGAGCCGGTTCCGCAGATGAAATCCGGGTCTGAGTACTCCCATCGTCAAACTATATTATTTAATGAGAAAGACAGAACTTCCGTTATGAGTGTTTGAGCTTTGAGGCTAGATACATTCAATGATCTGAGACAAAGATGATTCAGCAAAGAGTAGCGACCCGTAATGTACGTCGTTGCCGTCCCGGCACCAGCAAAAACTGAACTTCTGCTACACAAGTACGGCAACAAAGAAAAATAGAAACAGCTAAGCGAAAGCGCTGGCAAAGAAACACAATTTAACGACGTTATATCGACACATCGGTGATGAATTCTATAACGATCATGATATACCTTTGAGAAATCTTGATATAATTACTACAAGGTAATTCTGCATCACTATACCCGTCTAATACGAAATTAGTCGGGCTTTATCCTATTTTTTATTTATAATCATTTTGTGTTTAGCCTAGGAGCTATCATAATAGGGCTTTACTGATTCTCCCTAGAATATGTATAGAATATGTACCATCAGAACTCAGTGAGCTCAGGAAGTTTGATCTTCTTGTATCATGATATCATATCTGCTCCAAAGGTATTGGATGACGTTTATCTAAGATCTCTAGTCTAAAGGTTCATCTAGGGTAGGTTGTTGCTAATACTTTACTGTCTTTTCATAAAGTAGAGTACCTTTTATTTCCAGAGCAATACGGAGTAATGGGCTTGTATTTAAGAGTGAAAGCAAAATTTTAATTAACCCTCAATCTTCTTTAGAACTAGTCTCCATCAGCTCTATCAGCCCCTCCTCAATTATTTTGCGGCCTTGTAAAGTTTTCCATACTTCCGAAGGTGCTTCATCGATAATAATCCATCTAAGCAGTTTTTTGGTCAAATGACTTAAATCCCGCTGCTTCGCCTCCCATTCGCCATTTTTTTTAACTTCTATACCTGAACTGATAAGTACAAAAGGTACATCTTCATTTTGAATGGTTCTTGCGCCAATTATTTCATTTCTGGTAAATGATCCTGCAACCAGGGATTCTTGAAGCTTAGCTTTGATGAACTTGCCACTTTTCTCCGCGGAACGGCCGAATACTCGATCTTCGCGTGTACGACCTTGAAATATTGCGGCAAGAATCTGGTCAAGACCAAGTGGGGAGAGCACACCACGAGCCCATAGCAAGAAGACACGAGTTAGAGAGCCAAGATGATGTAAATAATCTTCGTGAAGAGGGTCAATCATCAAAAGCCCCTTTATATTACTTCCATGACGTGATGAGAATATACGGCTATAGATGCTTCCGACACCAGCAGATACAAGGATCCAAGGACCTCGCTCATCAGCGCGAGCTAATGCCTCGGATAGAACGTCTTCAGCCATTCCAGCAGAGAATGGAGAGGGAGCATTATCGGACCACGCAATTCCAGGACGGTCAGAGTAACAGTATCGACTAATACTGCCATTTGCCAGGGCATTTTCAGCTATTTGAACCATCCCACCATTAAAAGCCCCCTGTCCGGCCTCAAATAAAATCGTGGGCGGGTGGGTATTATTTAAATTATGCGTATTTTTTGCTGTGCAAAAAAGATGAATCTGAAACTTGCCTCCATCGACATCATAGAGCTCTCCTGGTGCTTGAAGAGTGGAGTCGCGAGTGCGGATGATGAGTGTACAGGAAAGAAGAAATGCTAGACCCATGATAGTGATCAGAACTATAGTAGAAGAGAAAACTGCCAACCATTCAAGGAGAGTGCGGCGATTTTCCAGCCGGCCTGTGAGACGTTCTTCTTCCTCTTGTTTACCCCAAGTGACAATCCGATCCGTAAAAACTGTCCATATACTCATCATAAGAGCCCAGATAACGCTGATAATTCCGACCCAGCCTTCCTCCATTCGAATTTTAGGGACGGCAAGAATCATGATCGTATCAAATACTAAAATTATAGCCAAGGCAAGACAGGCAAATCGTTCTGCTTTGGATGGTGTGGAAAAGAATAGTAGGACAACGAAAAGTAGGATACAAGTCAAGGTTGCGTAGGAGAAGCTGAGGAAGCCAGATCCTCTAGAGTATATTCCCGGTGGATTTACAAAAATTGAGGTAAAAAGTAAAATCCACCAGATAAACGTTAGAGTCATAAAGATTAAGGAGCAAAATCGGAGAAGTCGTACGCTCCAGAGATTGTATGGTGACACCTGTAGATATCTTTAGTAATTCATAAATTCAGCGCATGAGGATATGTAAGAGATTGATAGAGCTTACAGCTGGATCATCTGAGCTCAAATAATGTTGTTGAGAGGAAGCCTGAAGTAAACGAGTTCGTTCATCTACAGCTGGTTGATGAGAGTTCTGGCCTTCAGTTTCATGATCATTTTCAGAGACATCCATTTCGGGATTATTGTTGTTGAATCCCCAGAGAGAAACCATATCTACCGTACTTCAGATAGTTAAACGGTCCTTAGGTTGTAAAGAACTCCGAAGGCTGCGCGACGTTAGGCGTTTATCTGATAGCAAAGAAGATAAGATTGGGCAGTAGTTTACATTTGTGGAAGCTAGACTTTTGACAGTAATAGGGAGTATGTAAAGAAGCCCATGTGAAAGTGTCCCATTAGTCAAGGACCACCAACGGCTAAGAAAATATTATTTTGCATCATTTTTAGTGACATCATCTCGCCACTGGTGATTCTTTGGAGTACCACAATGATAAAAAATCCAGCAAACTAAAATGCAATAAATCATTTAAACAAGCACCCATGATGACTTATCATCTATTGATGCCAAAGAAGATGCAGTATATGAACAGGAAAAAGAGAAAAAATTACTAGAAGAGATATCAAAAAGAATTTTATTATCAGAGAGCATAGACTCAAAAGAAACCTTTTGTAGTTTGGTTAATCGGCACATTTCCAAGTCTTTGTAACCAATTCATCATTCAAGTTTTTTCTTCTGTCTCCCATGTCATGGTGTTCGAATTTAGAAGTAAGACCATCTTATATATTGTTTTCGAAAATTATCTCCATAATTCAGCAAAATACTCTCCCGAATTCAAATCCATTGTGGATTTTATTAGCAGCGACTTGTCGTATAAGGAGTATCAAACATCTGGGTGTGCGTCACTTCAGATAAGTATGGGTCTTTTAACACGCTTGGAGATCCTAAAGTTTGAAGGTAAAAAGTTGAGTTGTGCTAGGAATTCGTGGTGGGCTTTGAAGAGTTCCAATATCTTTCAACACAGATCCTGTGTATAATTAAATATTTGACTGAATAGAATACTAACCTCAAACAATAACCTCTTTCAAGATTTGACTATCATGTTAGTAAAGATAGATATATGACGAGTGGAAGTACACTGAGAACTTCGATGTCTCGATAGAGACAAAGGTGAGAGTGATCCTAGTTAACCTGTGAGCCATCATCATCTATTTACTTATTCCGAGCATCTTGATGAGAAATCGTTAGGTTAACAAGAGTGGACTTGAAGGTTCATTAGATAATTAAACGTTTAGTAATATTACGGCACCTCATAACCCCGAATCCCGAACTCCCCATAGAAATTTGGAATGAAAACATCTGTTGATCGATCATTTTTTTAAAATGGAATCTCATGCTTTGGAGGATCTTTCAAATGATTTGGTGATTGAGTGGCTTTGTCTTAGTGGATATAGTGGAGATTGATTACTTTCTACGGGTATCTCATGTAATTATTTATAGAACTAAATGTAAGATGAAACAACATCATCAGTACTACTATATATCTCAAACGCACAGACTTTTACCAACAACTCGACAATCACGAGCCCACTTCTGTTGAGACTTGTATTTCATCAGTCAGTCAGTCAGTGTAATATAAAAAGATATGAAGATGATCGAATAATTTATGTTATTACCAAGAGTATGCGAGCTCATTCTCACATTCTCACCTTCTCTTCTCTCCTATAGTATTAATAACTTAATACTTACCGTCACGTCTAACCATCCTGAAAAGCGTCAAATAACTCTTGCCACATCTGAATTTATCTAATTCGCTATATTCTATCATTTAATTTTCAAAAATAACATTGCTTTAATTCAATCCCTGTATTATCGACTTTCCGGTTTTGGATGTATTTTGTGATTTGAATTAGATTCAGGCACGCCTACCGCCTTAAACAAAGTCAACTCAACTTCGAGAAGACCTTGAGGATGAGGTAAATGATTTAACATCGGGTCTTTTGACGACTTAATTCAGCATGGGAAACAGAAATCGAGGTTAGTTCGTATACTCAATAGCTTGTATCAATTCCATCAGTTAATAGTGAGAAAGTTCTATCCTTCATTTCCAATTTCTCAACAGGTGGAAAAGACGTTCGTTCAATTCCATCATCCGGATCAGGTCCACTGTCGAATAAGTCTAGTCTACACTCCCAACCCACATTATCCCGGAGCGCAACTGAACCATTAGTATCTACTACTCTTGCCACAACAGAAGAAGAGCCGATTTCCAGACCGACATCAGGGCAGCAGATAGATTATCCTCCTCTAATAGACGTAGAGCAGAGTACGCTGCCAGAGCTACAACCAATTTTTTCGTTTTTGAATAGTCATTCAAACAAACTTTATCAAGAAGGTTATTTCCTAAAGTTAGACGATCAGAACACGCGTAAGTTTCTTTCCCTGAATGTAAACCAAGTATAGCCTTAACTTGAAAGGTAGAAGGAAAACCAAATACGGATCGAAACTGGACAGAGTGTTTTGCACAGCTTGTTGGGACAGTATTATCTTTATGGGATGCTGCTGAGCTTGACGCCGCAGGTCAAGATGGCGAGGTTCTTCCAAAGTTCATCAATATCACTGATGCCTCGATCAAAATGGTAGACATTGAGTCAGTTTTGGCACATATCACTAACCTTTATAGATCGAGTCACTCCCAACAAGATCAGAGACAGATGCACGACTACAAAACATTTTGAGTATATCGACCGCTGGGAAGAATAGATATTTGCTACATTTTAATTCCCTCCACTCCTTAATTCAATGGACTGCTGGAATCCGACTTGCAATATATGAGCATGTTACCCTGCAAGAAGCATATACTGGGGCATTGATCGCCGGTAAGGGGAAAGCTCTAAACAATATCAAAATAATCATGGACCACTCAAAGTCACCTACAGCAGACTGGGTGCGAGTAAGATTCGGTGCCGGGACGCCTTGGAGGCGTTGCTGGTGCGTAATTTCTCCACCAGATGAGAAGGAATTGTTGAAACAACAAAAGTCGTTAAAAAAGAAATCTCCATACGACCGCTCCAAGGCACCGATACTACGAGGGGACATCAAATTTTTTGACAGTAAGAGAACAAAAAAAGTTGAGCCAATAGCCACCATATCCGATGCATATTCGGCCTTTGCCATCTATCCTCAATCAAAACCACTGATCGATGCATCTACACTCGTTAAAGTTGAAGGATCCATCACAATACATTCTAAACCACCGTCCACGACAGAAGGCTTTGTCTTTGTAATGCCAGAAGTACATCCGGCCGTTACAGGTTTTGAAATAATGCTTCGCTGGCTGTTTCCTGTCTTCGACACATTCGGTCTATATGGTAGACCTGGACGTCTTGTCGCTGCATCGGAAGATGTGCGCAGTCTCATGTTTGCCATGCCTACACATCGGAGACACGGATATCTAGAGATATTAGATGTTACTGGACTCATTCTAGAACCTGGAAGCTCGAACTGGAAGGAGTCACAATGGAGAAAAAAGATGAAGGAGCTCACTGCTAAGCGAATGATGGCGATTGAAACCGGTCCAAGGACCAATAGCAAGAATGGCAGTCGGAGAGGTGCTCAGAGCAGTTTGGGACAATCCCGCTTGCGAAGTGTGAAATTTAATGACGATGAGGATGATGAAGTATCTATCAAGTCAACTCCTTCAACATTTCAAGCTCCAAATTCCTCGCATCGCGAAACCCATGAAGGACTTAGAACGCGAACGGATTCGGCGCCTCCTCACCACCACTCAACGTCTGAAATTTCAACATCTGAACCTTTACAAGTTCCGACCCCCCTATCAGTAGATTTGATACCTTCATATAGCCTCTTACCCAGCTCTGGACTTATGCCTCCGAACAAGCTCAACAATTCATCCGATAGACTAAGCTCAGAAGATGAGCAGCTTGCTAACACAACTCGGGTACTAGAGCTTCAAGAATTGAAATCGACAAGATCTCCCGAACCAGTCGCTGTACCACCGGCATTTTCTCATGCACCTGGCTCGATACCGTCAAGTAAGCCTTATCATTCTCCAGAGCTCCGCAGAGAAAATAGCCGTATCTCAACCAATACTTTGAATCAATTAACTGCTGCTGCTGGAAATACAAGTGGGGGTGGAACAAAAAAAAACTATCATAGAGATGATAAAGAACCTTTTGACAAAGATGATCGTAAGAAAAGAGATAAATTATCTGGAGAACGGGAGGTACTGTCAGCTCTCAACAAAAAGCATTTCCAAGCTAATGATCATGATCTTAATAAAGGCGGAACTGAACCGTTTCGGAATAGAAACACGTCAGAAATTAAATCAAGCTCACCCTCGACTAGCATAACTCCCCTTTCATCAAGCTCGCTTCAAAACAAAAAACTGCCACTCATTCCTCACCAAGAATATTCTGTAGATTTCAAAGAAGACGAAAGTCATTCATCAATTGACTCCGTGAACCGATCAACTCTGCAGTATCTCAACAGTACTCCTCCTCGCAAACCTCTTCCCGAAATTCCCTCAACTTCCAACATTCAAACTCCAACTCGTCAAGAAAGAGCAGACTCTCTATCTAGCCTTTTGGAGGAACAATTTATCGATCCTGAAGCCTTTATTGACCTTTGCTATGAACTTCCGCCTTCTCCAGTTGTCACTAGACAAGTATTCTCAAAAAGCGACCTGAGCAGCTTCGAAGATGATGATGGCTCTACCGACACCCCTGATTATGCTAGCACTAATAAATCAGTCAGAAGTCGGCTCTCTGTCGAAAAGCCCAGAGCAGGTGTCATGCGAACTGTCGGAGAACCTGGAACCGAAGCTAACAACGCCTTAGAAGACTTGAGCACTTTAGAAATAAACTTTGGCCCAACTTATAATTATGCTAGATCTAAAAGTCCTGGTATCTCAAAAAGCTTAGGTATTTCTAATAATTTAGGATTAGTCTTAAAAGACTTTACAAGCGATAGTGATCCTCAACCAACAAGTCCAAATAGAATTTCTAATGCTTTTATTCGGTCAAAAGCTCAAGAAGGAAAAACAGTTACTTCTGATAGCTCATTGGGAGAGAATAGGAAGATGCCCTGGAATCCAATGTTAGCTGGAAGCGGAAGCTTAACAGCTCATCAGAAAGGTATTACGCCAGAAGATTTCGTCGCTCAACGTGCTAGTGTGGTACCCATTTATACCCATCAACGTCTGTCATCTGCTGACGCTCTTCGGGCTGTAACAACAACTCCGCCTCTTACTAAAAATAGCCAAGGTGATAAAAAAAGCCCAAAAACTCATTCCCGAAACGGCTCGACTGATCTATTAGGACAATATGGTCATACTCGAAACGCTTCCACCGACTTCTTAGGACAATATGGCCATACCCAAAATTCCCTAAGTGATTTTACAGGACAATTAAGTCATTCACGGCAAAGCTCCGCTGATTTATTACAACGCCCGAGCTCGAGCTGTGCCTCAATAGCGCTTGGGGCATATAACCATATTTCTCATGAGCGTACGCCACGAATTGGACACTCTAGAGGTAATTCTGTTGATTTACTTCAGCGTCCTCATTCACGAGCTGCCTCAATGGCACTGTGCACGTCGGGAAATAGTAGCGGAAATATCACAACCCATTTAACTGCTCGAGAGCAAGAACATTTAGCTAAAGTTACAGGTCAACCACTCATTAACATGGCAACAAACGGTAAAAATATACCATCAGCTGGACTTGTTGCCGCATTGGAAGCACGGGAGAGAGACAAACAAGCTCTAAAACAAGGATTTAATAGTCATGCCGTAGAACAAGCCATTCAACAACGACAACTTGCTCTACAACAACAACAATATCCTCATCAAGCGCCTATGGATCTTCGTGCCCACTTACATCGAAAAAGCACTAGTCAACACCATCCGCAATACATGGCACATGGCCTCAATATGTCATCGCATCAAACATCTAATGCATTCACGCCGAGTGGCGAATGGTCAATGCCTAGTCCTGCTTCTACTATGCCTATTGATAAAGGTAGATCATCGCCCTCTTCACACTTACACGCGCAGTTTTCAGCTCTGGGACGTCAAGCACGAGGGAACCAGAGGTTTGGTCATGGAGTTTAGAATGAATATAAATATACGGACTGGCGTTTTGGTGGTTCACTCTATATCTGTACAGAAGGAGTGAATCTTTGGGTGTAAATAAAGGATTCCGGAGTGGTTATATCATGGGCTCCCCTATATTTTGGCATGAATGATGTATTTCATAAGTAAAAGTAGCTTTTTGACGCCTGGCGTGGATTAATGACTTAAAACACGCTCTTGCAAATTTGTAATTAGTGACGTTATTTGTTAAACGGTTTCATAACATATTCAATTGTACCAGTGATTGTTGGTTGGCTTTTATCCTTCATTTTTCTACATGTACATGCACAAAGAATACCACGATATCTATGGCAGTGTCTACTAGATCGCCTACCTTCTGGAATCCTGGCGCTATTCAAACTAAGGGGGTAACAACAGGATCCTTACCCCTGTTCAACTAAAGGCAATTCGTGAGTCATAAGCAACTGCTAATGAACTTGTCTACGATGCTGTTTGTACTCTTTTAACAGAAGAATCGTATCCCCCACCTGATTCATGGCCCTTGAAATATTGATATCCGAGTCGCATTTTTTAGAGGTATTAACTTAAACAGTGGTCCATTGGCCACCATCACTGTCGCAATATTCAAAAAATCGAGAGAAGGCAAGGAGAGTTTAGAATATACACGTAGATAAAATTGGAGTTAGCATTGGGTGTCTAACTGGAGAAATAGCCATGGTCCCAAAACGAGTGATAGGATGTACTAATTATATAATTGACATCACGGGAATGAATAAAACTTTATTACCTCCATATGACTGAATAAATGACCCTTGTAGTAGGGTAATTTTTAGATAATAAACTACTAAATCTCATTGGTCCTAATTCCTTAGCCGTGGTTATATGGCTAGCTCCGTCATTGATTGAAAGACTGTACTTACTTCACATCAAGTCTATCGCAGTGATGAGAAAGTGAGTTAATCAACTTCTCGATTATTAATGGAAATTTTATCCCCGGATATTAAAACTATCGGTCTCAGTCATTTTCTAGAAGTATGATGCCTAGCCAACACATCCGTTCTTTCATTCTCAGTCAGACGGAACTAATCCTTACTCAGAGGTGGAGTCTATACAGGTGTTTTAGGTATTGTATTTTACCTTGTCATCGCCCATAGTTCAACTTTCTCTAATGTTTTGGTGAAGATACTCAGATTATCTTAATGTACTAAGAGCTAGAGATGAGCGCAAGGACGAGGCGTTGAGACTACAGCGCGGCTACGATAAGCTCGAACTTACCTGCACGTACTTAATCCGAGAGCTTAATAACCACCATTCTCCTTCAAGGAAGGCATCGGAATGATGGCATCAGAGCCAGGCATGTCAAATTCAGCAAACTCAACGACCCTCTCGACAACCCCTCTCTCCCAACAGACCAACAACAATACAATAATTAGCAGATCTCTCAAACGATCTCGGCTAGATTTTTCTCATGATTCTTTGAGCTTCATAGCAAACTCCGGTCTTGTAGATTTACCTTCGCTAAAATCTCCACGCTTCCATGGTATATTTTCATCGAAATTCGCCTCAGGTAGTCTATCAACTTCGAATAATCATGAAATAGAGGAACATGAAACTCCCATATCCGAAAATAGTGAAAATGAGGGAAACGTATCACTATCGTCTCTTCTGCCTATTGGTGATAGCAATACGAGTAAAACACAAGATACACCAACCATAACTGTGACTATGGAAGATGACATAGCGAATGTTGAAGATGCAATCTCTATCGTCAATTCCATATCAGTTGATGATAGGTTAGATGAAGACAAAGTGAACACAACTAGCGTTGAGACTACTTCAGCTGTCGTCACTACTTCGGTTATGTTAAATGATAATTTAGAACAAGAAAACGGTAATGTAAGGCCAGGAAATGTTGGTTATTCACAGGCACCATCCAAAGAGCTAATTTCAAGACAAAGTGTAAAATCTCCGGAGAATTTTGTTGAACAAGCTCAAGAGACAAATGCAGCTACGGACAAGATTCTTCCCATAATAGACCAGCAATTGTCACCACGACCCTCAGCTCAGAGAAAACATGGATGCCCATATTGTGAAGCTGGATTTACTCGTTATCACAATCTCAAAAGTCATTTGTTAACTCATAGTCAAGAAAAACCATATGTCTGTCAGACATGTTCAATGAGATTTCGCCGCTTACACGATTTAAAACGTCATACGAAATTACACACCGGTGAACGTCCGCATGTGTGTCTAAAATGTAGTCGCAAATTTGCTCGTAGTGATGCGTTAGCACGACATATAAAAGGCCAAGGTGGATGTGCAGGGAGAAGATCGAGTATCGGTAGCTTCGGTGCTGATGACGAATTCGAAGATTCAAATGTCGCTGAAAATGAAGATGAGGTGGCTTTGAATGACACAAACAACGTTTGTAATAAACCACAAATTAATTATCAAAATGACATAGCAGAAAAGCGGCAGCAATTTATTCTTAGCCTACAAGCTCAGCATATTGGTAGTACCCGTAGTGGGGATAGCTATGTGCCATTGCACTCTTCTAGCATCTACTCCTCTGGTGGTTCTCAGTCAAGGCGATCTTCGGGAATCCTGCATCCCCCTCCCGGGAATTCAGGAAGCTCTGGATATGTAATTAATCCCCATAATTCAGTGACTGGGCTAAGAGGCTATTCACCAAGTATGGGCATACCTGCCAAACAATCTAAGCCCGAAGATAATTCAGTTTTCCCGCAAAGTACGATAAATAAAAATTCTAGTCCTCTCAACATTATTGTTCCACAACAATCAGCTCATGAGACTACGTCAATCGCAAAGCAGACATCACCGGCTTTACCAAATAATCTTATGTCTCATCATTTTGGCGGACGACAACCTTCCGAGTCCTCTCAGTCAGTTGGAACATTGGCGGCCTCTCAGAGACCGAAACTTCCTGCATTAACGAGCTTAACCCCTCCGGATAAAAGATTTATGTTGGCTAGTCAAGTGAGCCAGTCAAATCAACAAATAGGACATAAAGCAGCTGCTGAGACAAGCTCCACAAGAGTTATTTTCTCGCCAGACGCTCAGTTACCTATCGCCCACTCCGATCATCAAAATCCAATCAGTATCGAAAGTACTAATAGTAATCTCTTTGCTTCGGGGGAAAAGGGAGTCTGGGCATATGTTCAAACGCTTGAAGATAGGGTGAAGGAACTTTCAGATAAAGTTCAGTCAATGGAAAGTACAGAGAAGGCTCAAGAAGATAAAATAAATCAACTTTCGGCTGAAATTTTATCCTTAAGAATTCAGCTCAATGCAACTAACAAATCTTCGCAGTCAAAAGGCTCTGGACAGCCTTCATGATACGTTCAAAATAGAATCGACATTTATACATGGCGTCAAATAGAGGAAATAGAAAATAGACTTTCCTAGGTTTCCTACAGTGAATGGCGAGTAGGGAAAAACTCGCGGACGTTTTATGCAGGGGCGGCGTCATTTTGGAATTTTGGGAGAAAGGAACTCGTATGAAGTTAATCCATTTATAGAACAGTTAATAATTATGCTACTAATATACGGCACCTATTTTACTACTCCACGGTTCCTCTAATTAACTATGGGGTGAACTCCATATCTGATTAAATCTGTCCTTAGGCTAAGGAGACTGCTAACTATATATACTACATCCAGTATCTCAACCTCTGTAATTTATCTCTGACCAGACTTGACCATCTCTTCCTCAATTTCAAACTATGCCTAAATCAAGCTAATACTACTATTATCGCTTTTCTTTAATTTTGAAACTTCATATATCAGTGAGCTTGTTACGGCGTGTAGCAAGTAGGAAGGAAGATCGCCGTGATGACTTGCTGACTCCGATATTTTATTAGTCAAGACAGAGCTTCTGCAATGGATAATAACGAGATTTAATCAATCAAACGATATAAACATTATTTATTCTAATTCTATAAAGAGATATTCTTCGAGGAAATAGATGAGGAATAAATAGAGATTAACCTCCCTCTACTAGGAGGGATCGACATTATTTGGAGTCTCGTATTAAGTGGCTTGCGTGCCTTGTTCTCATCAAAGTGTGTATGGTGTGTATTATTTATCGTTTGATGTGGACCAGGCCACCGTCCCCTAAGGACATAGGATGTATGAGGGATATCTAGAATACATGATCCCCCAATCT
>JAATOF010004577.1:0-13070 GCA_013170925.1 Podosphaera leucotricha | reverse complement strand
CTCAAGGTCTTCTCTAAGGCTCTAAGTGGTTCCATGGGATCCACTTCCTTTGCTTCCATCAACTTCTAAATCATTCTGTAGAACCTTGTCGCCAATATTCCAGGACCTTCTAGAAAACCCGTGTCTGAACGAGGACAGGTCTGAGGAATAAGCGAGATTAAGCGGAGGGCTGTATTTGGCTTAGGGCCAAATTATTCCTAAATGGCTGTAGCCCTATGACATACAGAACATCTTCACTGGGAAAAGGATGGATGATTGGATGAGAATTCTCTGGACGGATAAGATCTGGGTGACTGATGGTCAACATAGTAGACTTTGCGTCACGAGAAAAGTGAGTATTGCTTTTAATCTTTCTGAAATTCGAAATCCTTAGTCTAAGATTGTCGACTAGATCGATGAAGACTTCGACTCTTCATATGTCGTAAGTAATATTCGGAAGCAAATTGGATGGATGTTCTGGGGCTCTTTTGTGGGAGAGAAAAAGGCCTTTCCTTGGTTTGGGAGAAAGAGTGGCAATTAATCACTACAAAGGTACTGTAAGTGTTGTGCTCTGCCAAGGTCAGGCAGGCATGGTAGGTACATGGGCAATCATGTTAGTCAGATAAGCAAGTGATGGAGCCAGGCTGGCAGGGGCCGCGCGACTAGCAATGGTGAAGTGGCACACGTGAGAAGTCTGGTTTGCTCGGTTTGCTTTATTTGCTCGGTGTGCTCGGTTCATCTCATATTTGTTTTGTTTGGTTTGGTCAACCAGCAGTGTGTGTATCAATGAGTGCCGACTCCAAATGATCATTGTCAAGCAATCTCATATCTCGTCTCCTGCATTAAACTCAAAATCACTCCAGTTACGGGTAACTCTTGTGTTGATCCCTTAATAGTCTTCCTCAATAATTCTGCTTGATATTATTCCTGCGGTCACCGTCACTGACCTTTAGCGAGTTCAGAGTTGATGGAGGTAAGTCTCGTGACTAAAGCGGGTCTTTTGTGGCCTTGACTCTAATCAAAATTGTAGCGACTAATTCACGGACGAATTCGATTAGCCTGAACGCTACCTACGGACGATGTTCGTTAAAATCACACAAGGCAAGACACTAGCTTCAAAATACGACAGCTAAGCGAGACAAAATCTCGGATGAGGACTCGGGAGGTTTAGTTGACGGAAGGCACAGAGAACCAGTCACGAGAAAGGACAGAGCTCTGAGTACGGATAAGCCCAGATCCAAACAGTGTATTTATGAAGTAGAAGTGCTCTCCGCCTTCTTTCCCTAGATTTAGATAATTAACTGTATTTGTTTGGACTTGCTCTGTTGTCATCAACTTCAACTGAATCGTCGATATAGACGAACTCATTCTCTAAGGATTGATTCATAAGTGCAAAGCCTAAGCTACTCAAAAGAATTGCAAGTGTGTATGGATTACAGAAATCTTAATACAATAACTACAATTGATCAGATATTTCGAAAACACAAGTGATGATATTGTCTCTTGTGTTGATTTTTTCTTAATCTGCGCCCAAACAAAAGGTGAATGCTCTCAAAAATTTAAAAAACGATAATTTTTACTGCAAACTTTTAAAATGTGCTTTTGAATATGAGGAAGTTGACTTTCTGGGTTTTGTAATAGGAGGCGGGGTCCTATGAATTAGCCCAAAACGTATCGCGACTATAACAGCATGGCCAGTACCAAAAACTTTGCAACAGCTTCATTAACCTTGAGGCTTTATCAATTTCTATAGGCGTTTTATATGTCAGTACTCAAAAATTGGTGCAGGAATGTCGAATCATTTTAAAAAGGAAGCAACGCAAAAGAAATTTGATTTCAACAAAACAGCTCCGAAATCATTTAACATTATTGAAGCAAGTTTTCGGCCTCGCTAATGCTTCGACCCTAGAATCCAAACAAACAGGGAATACTCGAAACCGATGCTTCCAGGGTAAGTATTTCCGCTATTTTTTCGCAAATTGATGAAAACGTGAAAAAGCCTGTAGCGCTTTGGAGTAGTCATATCAAGAAACTAAAGTACTCATAATTTATAACTTTGATCAAATGCAAGATGAATTAATTGTATTCACTTTGGCCATAAAATATGTTTGTAACGATGCGTTGATGTACGCGTATAGCAAAATGCAGATTTTATCCACTAGCACTCCACTCTTTTTTTATTTTTATACTCATGCATCGTTGCAAACACATTTTTTGATCTATGACGAATTCTATAAAGCATTGAAAGCAATTTCCGGCCTACATTAATCTGGTAAACGATCAATCGTGAACGAATTCAGAGATCTTAGTGAGTTTTCCTTGTTCATTAAAATAGCCAAAAGGTAGGTGTTTAGAAGGAATACTCATTCATTTATTGTCGTTTTCAGGAATTTTTGGTGGCACCTAGGTAGACTACCGGATCAGCGTTGGTCTTCACTGTTGCAGATTTCTTAGTTTGTCGGGTTCAAGCTGCATATCCGTAAAAACAATAAGCTAGGCCTAAGACGAGGCTCTTCAACTGTATTTCTTAGATGAAAATATGATCTCAGCAAGAAAAGTTGGAACAGAGCGAAGACTGTTGCTCGTGGCTTAATCCTCCATTCAGAGAGGTTACCAAGAATCATCGAATCCTTCCAAGAAAAGATACAATCCAGAATAAGCGAATAACTGTATTTTAGAGATTCAATATTTGAATTTTCCGCTTTGAGTAAAGATAAATAATCACAAGGTTGTGTCTTATTACCTCAATGCATGGATTTACTCAATCAATGTCGAGCAGTCATAGTGTAGTAGGTTGACATATACAAAGATGAGGAAGCCGTACTGATGAGGTTAGAGATTACATCACAAAGCAATCTCGTTCTGAAGGATGCTTGTAATAAATCCCATATCTTTCAATACCCTCAGATGTCTCATGGTCGATTTGTTTCGCTTTTACTTCTTTTGGGAAGTTTTTTTTGAGAAATAGAGCAAGCTCTAAATCGATATTATCTTTGTATCAAAAGATTAGCCATGCTCCATCAAATCATCAAGTCAGTTAACACGGGATAACTTACCCTGATTTGCCCCCATAACAACATCTCCTCTACATAACGGACAGCTATTTTTCTTGTTCCTCTGTAGTAATATGATGCATTGAATACAGAACAAATGGTCACACGTCAAACGTATTGGTCGCCATATAACAGCGAGGCATATGGGACAAAGGTAGTCATCTACTTGTGGGATAATCCTGATCAATTCTTGAGTAAATTTTGAGCAAACATCTTTTACAATTGATCCTGTCATTATGGCATCTGGTCGTTTAAGTCGAAGAAATAAATTAGTGGCATTTAGTTTTGTTCTCTTATCAAACTCTACCTTAATGTTAGTTCAGCTTCATCATGTTATAATCAAGCCGCAGAGCTATGACCAGAAAACCTGATATTGTAATGGATATAGAGCTATTTTATCAATTGCTATCTCTCCATTTAACGTAAGGGTGAGAGAAGAATTCGAAAAGTGTAAAATTGAACGTACTTTTCAAAATCTTAAAGATTGCTTTTTGATTGAGCTCCTGGAACTTTAATGTCTGGAGTAGAACGTTATTTAAAGTCAAGAAATGACTCAAAGCTTCCCGGCTAGCAGATAACTTAAACATTTGTCCAATTCCTCGTCGCGAGATCTCTTCCTGGAACCATTCAAATCTTTCAGCAGCTTTACAACTATTTTGAGTCCCATGATCTACTTCATGAGTGGAAAAAAAGACACCGGCTTGGAGATATAAGTCAAATAATTCTCGCCATCTATACATATCGGTCTTAAAAAACTTGGAAGGCCTGCGACAATTGATTAGTAGAGGTTGAGAAATAATAATAATTAAATATATAGGATCGTAACGGATTCTTACCTAGCCAACATCTTAATGGCAGTTGAGAGAGTTTCTATCTGGCGATTCAAATATTTTTGCTCTTGGCTTTGAAGTTGATCAAGTGATAAAACGTCTTCTTGCAGAATATTGAAGAATTCAACATCAAAAGTTACAGTGAGTGCAACTTGATGAGGTTCTGACTGCTCATCAAATCTAGTTACAGTTAGAAAATAACGAGTTCAAGCTCTGCAATTAAAAAGTTAGTGTACATATAGATTGGAGCAAGGTCGCAAAATTATCTTCAATAAGACAAACAATCACTTGGATATACTCAACTAGATTGTCGTATAAAACTCGACTATTTGAAACTACTTCAATAAAAAAAGATAACTCACATTGCTTCTTCCTGATGATTCTCTGGACAGTTGACATTTTCTAAGTTTTCCACATGACTTATTGTAGTAGGGGATATATTCAGGTCAATAGCAGCATCTCTTGGAGGGCGTACATATAGGGTTATTTTTGAAAGTGCTTTACAGCCTGCTAAAAATCACCATCACCATCAGTATCCCCAAGCGATATTTTTTTCTTACTTTCAGGGTTATAATGTAACGAAACAGCAGAAGTTGTTGTATCAATCCCAAGGTTTTGAAGTTCCACCTGTACCTGTATACAACATAAGTAAAAAGCACAATACGAATTCTGACGGAATTTCGAATAAAAGTAAAACAACTTTCATACTCTCTTAAGACATTTCTTTAGCTGGCCGTAGGGAACTGCAGATGCTACCCAGCGTGCCGGGAAATGCTCTTTTTGTAAAACTGATCTGAATTCATGTGCAAACTTCATGATTAAGTTGCAAACAAACTCCAGCTAAGGAAAAAAGTGATATCTGATCGAGCTACTTTGAATTCGGAACACAGAACTCAGCTGGTAAATGCTGGGAGGATTATCTTATTCTTACTATGCGAACTAGCAACAAACTTTCTCAGATAAATAAAGCTGATGTTAAGAAGATAAAACTTTAAAGCTCTCAAACAATCCAAATGATAGCGTTTTTAATTGAGAAAAGAGATCAAGGTTTATTCGGAATTATAGCCTGAATTTTCAAAGAGATAAAGCAAACCTGTGGTTTGAGAAGAGACTCAGCAAATACAGAAAGAAAGAGAAGGCTCAAATTGAATTGGTCACAGAAATCTTAAGGTATAGCCTAAATGTATTTAGGACAGCGAGTCATGTGAGATGGATATTAAGAAGATATCCAAATGGAGGTCATTCTTAGTACCGAGGCGCAATGATGCCCTCCGAGCTTCACGAATTGCTCATGATGTATTTTATCACGTGCAAAATCATTCTAGCTGCCTAACTAAGGAATAGCGTTCAATTCCATTAAAATTAAGGTTGTTAAACCTTAAATATTGACTGCAATTACAGGCGTTTTCGTGACTTAAAAACACTCATTCCTTCAAAAATAGGTTAGTATTATTATTAGTGAACGATCTAATGATTTACTGCTTTCTTATTGGGGTGAATTTATCACCCTGATAATCAATGAGGTATTTTAAGTCAATCTTTACTCTGGTCGGGCAATGTACATGTACCAGTAGATGGCCTTCTAATATAGTTAGGGATCTACAAATGGTACTATCCTGGTATATTTCACTGAGGGCTTGATACATTCTGGCCCGTCCGACGGGGATTTAGCACAGTAAAAACCTCAAAGATTTAAAAACAATGTTTTGTGATTTAAGATTGAGTCAACTTTAAGTGTTTGAGACAGGTCGAATATCGATAAACGAAAATAGTGAATGCTAATGTGGCTGGCTGGCTACCTATGTACAGAATTTACTTTATACATCTAAGTTCAAGAAAACTTTGCTTAGTTTCTATTCAGACAGGGTAGTTTGTGGCCAGAAATTTCTCGTAGAAACCTTCTAAAAAAAAAACTCTCCAACGTCTATCTACTATTTAGACAGTAAGCCTAAATAGATACCCGGCCATCTAAATATATCCTATAGATAAATTAACCCAATCCAGCCTTTGTGGTTTTAACTATGTGAATGACTGGCTGAAGAATGCCCTTATTATCGAGGGCCCCAAGCGCTGTACCGGAGCACCAACCCATTTTTTCGAGCATTGCTCGACCTCTGTTATCAGAAGCAAGTTCTGGTGCAGAGCCACCGACAATATCTCCGTCTTGATAGTTCATACCACTGTTACTCTTTCCGGGTTTTGAACCACCCTTCAGAGCACCCATTCTCCCACGGAATTTGCCGCGATGTAAGAATCGACACGCAATTTTAGCTTCAACAGCATCAAATATTTCTTCGGTAAAATTAAAAGTTTTTGATGTGCGATAAAGTACTGGAAAACGATTTATACCAGTTCCTTTTGATTTTGACTTCATATTGAACGCATTTGCAACTTCATGCGCATATTTCCGGTCATTTTTGTTCATAGGAGGAAGAGCAAGACTGATTTATTAGCAGAATCCGTGCCTACCTCACTATGGGCGACTCACGATGAATTCCGGCTCTTCAAGAAGGCCTTTATCTCTTTTCGTAGTGTAAAGTTGTTCATTCCTTCATGATACTTTTTTTTCAAGTCAGGTTGGGCATGCTTGTTGCCGAGTAGGCCTTGAATTCTCAACTTTTCACGTTCTTGTTTCCTCTTCTTTTTTTTGGAACGATCCTTTTGCCATGATATTCTCATCTGTTCTTCAAATTCAAGGTTTGACTTATCGGGAAAAAATCTTCCCTTCCGGCCTTTGCCTTTTTTCCAAGAAGTCTCGGAATTGATGTAATCAAAATTATCAGTTAAATCGATGATACAATTAGAGAGAATTGATTTCTTGGGTGTAAAATCTCCCTTTCGACCTCTAAGTTTTTTCGGGAATGGCTCAGATTTCGTGAAATCAAATTCATCCAATTGATCAACATTACGATTCGAGAAAGGTAGGTTAACGAAAGGGCTATAATTAGGGTGATTCCACCTGGCCCGTTGAGAGCTATGCTTTTTAGCTTTGTTCTTACTGATCGCTTGGGAGTTTCTTTTTTGTGTCTTCCCCGTGAAGTTCACGCCTGCACTGAGCGTTTCATCAAAAAGCAGTATTTTGTCTGACGCCATCCCAAGCTCTTCTTGTTTGGCTAACATCCTTGCAATATCCTCGTCGTTAAAGCTATTGCCATGATGGTGACGCTTATATAAATACCCACCCTCTTCTTCACTAGATAACTCATTTGTGTCGCTTGAATCATCGGAAAATTCAGAGTTTTCATCTTCAAAGTTTTCATCCTCAGAGTCTTCGTCCTCAGACTCATCCGAAAATTGATCCGAGAGCTTTTCTTTGGATTGAAAGAGTTCAATCATGGATAGAGCATTACTATTCGACAAAGCAGACGTAGGAACCCATTGTGCTTCACGGATAGACAAACCTTGCCAAATGACTAAATACTGAACTTCTGAGTTTCGATCTCTCTGGGCTAATATTTCTTGGATTTGTCCTTTAATATTTTCTGTTGTGCTTAAATCATCGAAATCCTGAATAATAGGAGATTCACATTTTGATCTTCCTTGATTCATCTCATGATCGTTAAGGCATGATGTCGCAGTTTTATCAAGGAAGCCAGAGTCAAGTTCTCGCTCAGTAAAAGAAAACATGAAGTTCATATCTTCTGAATCAATATTTTCGATATAGTCATTTAATAACTCTTCTTCATCTTCAATTATAGCGTTATGCAAACTTCCAAGTTTACTTTCAGAGCTGTTGTTGGCATTACGTGTATTGTTCGAAGGATACTCGACTATACTTGAGGAATTTTTAGCAGGGGCGTCAAATTTTAGATTTAGAGGCGGAGATACATCGGCGCGAACACCTTGTGCTAGGATCGTGTCTTCAATCACTCTAGAACTAGGCTCTGCTCTCAACGCCGCAGGATTTTGAATCGTTTTTGGACGAGCACTAAAGTTTCTTTCTTGAAAATTTCGACCTTTGAAAAGTATTACTTCTTCACTTGAATCTGATGGAGTTGGTGATGAAGAGCGAACGCAAGGAGGAGGGAATCCTGTTTGTACAGGTTTGGTTCCATGTAGGTCAATAAAATAACCTGGATAGCTGGTGGGAGTTGTAGAATCCTGGGGTGGGACCTTAGAACGACGAATACCCTTAGCGCTTTCTTTTTTTTCTAGGGCTCTTTCGACCCCTACAGTGTTTGATTCATCCAGAGAGGGATTCAACTTCAAGTTTGCGAAGGCTGTCACAGTATCTTTAGGCTTGAATGATTCTAAGGTGCCAGCACTGACGAAAGAGATTTTCGAATGTCGAAGTTTTCTATCTGAATTCCAGAAAGGATCTTTCCTTTTTGTATTTTTTGCCACATCTTGTAAACTGAATTCTATATTAAGAGTTAGGCATCTTAACCTTAAAAAGTTTAGATATTCTACCGTTGGGGAAAATTATACGGGATTCTTTTTTGTTCCCAACATCAGTAGATTGAGCGGAAGAAGCTTGCAGGCGCTTATTTTGGGTGTGCTCCCCATTGTGAATAGTTTTTCGGAAGTTTTTCTTCTTCTTATTGGCCATTCTTGCTCAGAATCGATGATAATAATCATGTATGAGATTTAGGAATGGATAGTCTATGACTGATCTTCATGGAATCTAAAAAGTCAAGGGTAGTTATCAATCAAGTGAGACAAACTAGTGGAACGAGCTTTGAAATCAAACTCTGATGAACAAAGAACTAATAATTTAAATAATGTCGGACACCAATTCACACGAAAAATTCATTCTAGGTTGGGTGCACTAAAGTTCTGCTGCTAACTTTTCTGGTCATTAATTCACATGAGCTTACCTCTTCACATATATTTATGCCGAGGCATACGGAGTGCCCGACACCACCAAGCTATGGGCTTAACTTGACCAACAACCATTAGTAGACGTTAGACTCGGAAAAAAGCTAATCTAACTACCGATCAATTCGAGTGGTTACTTCACTTACCGCTGCACTTCTTCAGTTTCCTTAAAATTGGCGTTGTAAGAGTATCAAATCAGCAAACAAGTTATGGCCACAGTGGACTTCAGCCGATACAAGCGTCTAGTCCAATATTTTTGGGATCCCGAGCCAGTGAATGACACATCGAAATTAGCATCTATTTGGTGTCTAGGAGTGAAATATAAAAGTATTCATTCATGTACCACAGAAAATACTCCCGATCCTACTTCACTATTGAAAAAAACGACCTCACCCACGATAAGCAGACCAGTTACCCCACCAGAAAGCGTATCAAGCAGCTTAGGCTCGGCTTCATGTAATGATTCGGGAAATGAAGATGCCAGCTGGCCTCCCGGGTTCTTGGACGACTTTGAGTCAAAAATAACATTTACATATCGTGTAGGATTTCCAGCTATCCCCAGAGCCAGAGATGATATCAAAACACCGGCACTGTCTCTATCTGTACGAATTAGAAGTCAGGTAACTGAGGGATTAGGGTTCACCTCTGATACCGGATGGGGCTGTATGATTAGATCTGGCCAAAGTCTCCTTGCGAATGCTCTGATTATTCTTAGGCTAGGAAGAGGTCAAATCTTTCTGTTAATATAAAATGCAGTACTAATTTCATTTTAGACTGGCGTCGTGGTACATTGTTGTCCGAAGAAAAAAAGATTATCTCTTTATTTGCCGACGATCCAAAGTCACCTTATTCTATTCATCAATTTGTCGAGTATGGCGAGGCGGCCTGTGGAAAGTATCCTGGAGACTGGTTTGGTCCCTCAGCCACTGCGCGATGTATCCAGTGAGTTTGTGATAAATCTATCTCGATGACTACTGATCGAGTGTAAGAGCTCTGACAAATACCCATGAGCCGTTGGACCTCAGAGTATATTTACCTAGAGATGGTCTAGAAGTTTATGAGGACAGTTTTTTGTGTGTTGCCAAACCAGACGGTAAAACATTCAAACCAACGCTAATTCTGGTGGGAACTCGTCTTGGTCTAGATCAGGTTACTCCTGTATACTGGGAAACGCTGAAAGTTTACATGAAAATGCCACAATCTCTAGGTATCGTTGGGTAAGTTCTTCTGAACCCCCCCAAGTCTTGCATTCTAATAAATCTCATCCTTTCCTTGAAGAGGCCAACCTTCATCATCACATTACTTTGTCGGAATACAAGGTTCCCGCTTCTTCTACTTAGATCCTCATCACACTCAACCAGCGTTGAGATTTTCAGATGGACCAGATGATTACAGCCAAGAAGACATTGATTCCTGTCACACAAGAAGATTACGAATGATTGATCTAAAAGAGATGGATCCTAGTATGCTCATAGCTTTTATCATTCGCAATGATGATGATTGGATTGATTGGCAAAAAGCTGTCAAAGAAATTAAAAGTAAGACCATAATACACGTTGCGGAGAAAAATCCGCACCTTCTCGGTCACAACAGTGAGCGAAATGAGGCTATTGAAGAAGTCGAAACTTTTGATGATGACGATGATGATAATTTTAATGTTTTATAAATATTTCTAGATCTAGTCAGATCTGGGGTTTCGATGAGATTGAGATTATCTATGATTTGGTAACACCAGTGTAATTTACGTAAACAGTTATGTCATGCACAGACGACAATAAGTGGGCCTTTAAACAAGGTGGCTTCAGGGATGAGATCAGTAGTTCAATTTAGCCTCAGATTATTCTCATTCTAGTCCTATTTTACGTTTAAAATACAATATAACCAATAAAAAACGATTCTCATGCCTAATCCATCCATATTTATCGTCGATGAATCATTATGCAACTAACAAGCCTTTATAGCGGCTGTGCATGATCACTGACCTTTATATGACGGTAAAGTTTGTTCTTGGATATGAATACTTCCCCACAAGTCTTGCAGTCGAGCTGTAATAGAATGAGATAAGCATATACGGAATTCAAGTATATTTGGACAGGGAATCTCACATTCAATGTATTCATACTTTCCTTGGCTTTTTTCCGAGCCCGCTTCAACTTGGCCTTGCCTAGTCGCGGTTTCGTGTTCTCATCTACTGGCTTAACGGTGGAGTGGGACGGGACTGGGATTTCGTCCTTAGATGCTTTTTCTAAAAAGTCACTATCTGCACGAGTTAAATGCTCAGGAGATCTTTCTCTTGAATTTGCGTCCTTTGATGCCTCATCTTCTGACACCTCAGGCTCTGATACACTATTTTTCGATATCTTACCCTTTGACTTCTCGTCTCTCGATATCTCACTCTTTGACATTTCATCCTTTGCTTCTGGTTCAAGGTTTTGCTCTAAGCCTGAATTTATAGTGAGCTCTGAAACTGTATTGGTAATTGAGTCTGTTGTAAGCGAGCTCTCCAAATTATAGAGCTTGCTTTCTAAATTCATTTCTCTCCTTATTTGTTGTACAGTTTTGAGGTGTTTTTTACTTTTTTCATGAGCGTCGTACTGTTTTTCGCTCTTAAATGTTTTCCGGCACGCCACACACTCGATACACTTTACTTCAATCTCTTCCGGTTCGGAAAATGCTTCTGTTTCCTCGGGATTTTTTGACTGGGTCCATTCCGGGATCACCATGTGTCTAGCTAGCTTTGCCTGATTTTCGGCTCTAGAACGAGCTGCTTGAGCTGCTGCAGCATTACGAAGGACATTCTGTCGTTCTTCGTCGGTCAGCGTATTGGGCTGATATCTGGGATCGCGTTTTCTAACAAACGCTACTAACGATCTTACAGCATTATTGAATGCTCTGATACCCTCATCCCGTAAATGCTTGTTTTCCTTTTCCATAAGTCTTCGTGTGTTCCGATCGGGCGCATCAGCGACTCGATATAAATCCTTCCACGAGAAAGTCTTTTGTGTTGAGAAATTCACCCAAGTTTGGTAGAAGGGTTTGACAATAGAATCGTAGTTGTCTTTAGCCATCCCAAATCCAGGATAAAATGCGGGCTCTAGCCCTTCCCATTCACAGGCTAAAGTTTCTTCCTTGGCAAGGTTCTCAAAGATGTTTCGGGCGACCCCGTAGAACCCATTTAAATCATCAGTAAAAGGTATACTTCGACTGAATTTACCCATGAGACTGAAGATATCACTTTCAGTGGTCATTTTAACACTGTATTCAAAGTTTTCCTCTCCAGGACTTTCGCTATTGCCCCGTAATATTGAGTCTCGATGGGAATCATACCATGCTCGTTCCTGCTTATCCGAAAGAACCTCATATGCTGACTGAGCTTCGGCAAATTTGGCCGTGGCATTTTCCACGTCTCCATAATTTCGATCGGGGTGAAGCTCGAGGGCTTTCTTTCGGTATGCCTTTTTAATGCTGCATTGGATTAGTTGCCGGACCTGAGGATGAAATACTACTCTCACTCATCCGCCGAGGCGAGGCGCTCGACACCCAGAACTTCGTAATAGCATCTCTTTGATGGCTGAGTTAGCGTACCATTATCGGATGACTGTGCAGCACCCATGGTTTTCCCTGCGCTGTCCTAGTTGTCGCCTTGGGAAGCACTTAAAAAGCGCATGCTGCAGCGGCAGTGGGCAATCCAGCTTCTATTCTCTTTAGGAATTTCTGATTTGTCCAGCGGTATAATTTGGGTCACTGGCGATGGATATTCAGATAATGCGAGAATTTTATTGTACTAGGAGGAGACAGGCAATTACATGCACCATACCTACATGTACCCCGAAATAACATACAGCCGAGATCCTGTGCAGGGGTCAACACTATAAAGCTAAGGTATGGCTAAACCAGAAAGGGATGATCTTCGCTCCGAACTTGTCATTTTGTACTACATGTATATCACTACGATAAAATTCGGCTCCTACATGTAATCAATTAAAAGTGGATCTTACAGGGTATATACGCTTTTATCTAACTTATTTTGGTGTCATTAGCGAAATACCCATGCCAAAACTCTAACTTTTATATGGTGAAAAGTTCAGGACGATGAAATCGTCTCCCTGTCTACAATCCTAGTAAAAAGTTGAAATTTTTACTTGTGAACATTTTGAAATGTATAAAATTGATTAGTTACAACTTCTCAGAAACCAAAAAATTCACCTTTCTGCCACGTCAGTTGTAGATCAGGAGCTGGATTTTGAATTTGATGTGACAGGAAAAGAGGATATTATCTTTCCTCTAAGTTGGGTGTTTATAAATTTTGCCATCCGGCGATTAGAGGAGAGGAATTTTTTTTGCTTAGCCCAGGGCAGCTGCAGGGCTAAAAGGGTGCCCGGCGGCGGAT
>JAATOF010004571.1:0-45285 GCA_013170925.1 Podosphaera leucotricha | reverse complement strand
GAGAAACACAGGACTTACAAGCATTAATTCGGAAAAACTGGAATTCGACGACGACGGGAGATGTCAGAATGCATTTAAAAAGCTGATACGGCAGGGATGGACCGATGCTGTCCGCACGCTTCATCCCGGAGAGCCGAAGTTCACTTACTGGAGCTACCTGCGCAATCGATGGCCGCGCAACGCGGGCCTGCGCATCGACTGCCTACTTCTCTCGCCGCAGCTCGAGACGAAGCTGGTGGCAGCCGATGTCGACCAGTGGGTCCGTGGATTGCCGGACGCAAGCGATCATGCCCCGGCCTGGGTTGAGCTCGGCGAGTGAGTCGCCGCCCAATTCCTCACCCGCCGCCTAAAAGCCAAGAGTAATTGCAGTACAAATTCTGTTGCGAAGCTGGTTGGTGTAGTGTGGGGCTTGCTGCTCTGATCCCACCAAAAACCATGATGCAGTTGGTCTTCAGCCGTCCGTCGCTTATGGGCCTAGCCGCCCCCTCCCAGTCCGCAAGGCCAAGGCGAGCGCCCCTCTTCTTCGAATTCGGGGCGGCCTTGCAGCCGGGGTCCCTGGGACGTCTCTACCGGCCCGGCGACGGTCGGCTCCGAAAACCATGGTGCAGCACAATCCCGCCACTATCGGTGCCCATTTCGAGTAGGAGGGCTTCGGTGGAGTTATTATCCATTGGAACAAGACATTGCTTATTATGAAAGATTGTATGAACGCTACAGGAAGCGTGTGGTTGAGGAAGATAATGTCATCAATCATCGCATGATGTGGGGGACGCTTGCGCAGACAGCCTTGTTTGGCGGATTTGGGCTTGCCAGCATGAGCGAGATTTCCGGCGAGCGAGCTACGGCTTCGATCGCTATTGCGCTTGTCGGAATGACCGTAGCTTTTCTCAATCGCCGCGCCATTTCCGCGGCGCATCGCGAAATCAGGCATCTGGTTTCGAAATACAATCAGTTCATAAAGCGAGCTCCGGAAGATCCCGCGAGGTTATCCATTACCGGCGAAACGGGCCACCATTCTGCGGGGCATGTGCTTGATCAAAAATTGCCGGCGCTACTAGTCATTATCTGGATATGTCTGGCAGCGTACGCGATATCCAAGTTGCCTGTTATCCTAGCACCAGCCTACATATGCGTTTAGCCGTGCGTTCCGCCAGCGGTTCGCACAGTTTTTCATCTACAAGGACTGTGACCGAAGTGGCCCCTATGATGCAGGGCCCGTAAAGAAGTTTTATCAGATCCGCTCGTGCGCCATAGGTGGGCTTCAACAATTCAGCGCCGTTCTCTATTCCAATAACCGTACCTGTCGCGAGAACAAATGGCGTCGCAAGACTAAATGCGAATAAGAGACTTTCACGTAAGGCTACTTCTTTTTGATGTTTTTCATCGTCGTCCATGGGTCCTCTTAACTTGGGACTTCAGCCTAGCGGGAACGCCAAACCGAAGTCAATTTCAGGCCCCTGCTCCGATCCCACCCAATGATGATGCATGCCGCGTGGTGCCGGTCTGACGCGTTCTCCCGATGCACCGCCAAGCGACCAATTGCCCAACAGGGCAAATGGGCAATTGCCCTTCTTCCCACACGCTCGATTGCCCAGGCGGCCACATGCGCAGGCGTCCAGGCGGACAACTGAGCAGGAGATCATCCGGCTCCTGGCCAAGCATAGCCCCTGTGAGCGGCACTGCCTGTCGTTCGATGGATACCCTGGACAACAGTGCAAATGGCCATTTGACCGCTTGGCCATCTGCACACCCGTACTGGATTCCAGTTGCCCCAAATGACCGCTTGGCCAATTGAACGAATCCGGTAGTCTTTATACGGAACAAATGCGGAGTTGTGCCTTGATTATCAGTTTTGCATCATCGAAAGGCGGCGTCGGGAAATCCACCACCTGCGCCTGCATCGCAGCCGAGCTGGCCCTGACCGGCAGCCGGGTTCTGCTCATTGACCTCGACCAGAACAAGACACTGGCAAGATGGGCACGCAAGGCACCCATCGACGGGCTGACGGTGCTGCCGATCGAATCCAAGGAGTTCGGCGAGTTCTTCCGCAAGCAATCGGCCGCCGGTAATTACGACCATATCTGCATAGACCTGCCAGGTACGCGCGAGGCCACCATGTTCAAGGTGCTTGCGCGATCGGACCTCGTCATCATCCCCGCGCAGGCCTCCGAGCCTGATTTGCGCGAAGCGCTCGTCGTGGTCAGCGATATCCGGGATGTGCGCGAGGAAACGCAGAGACCGATCCCATACCGCCTGCTGCTCACCAAGGTCTTTCCATTGCGATCGCGCGTGACGGACTTTGCCTACCAGGAGATGGAGCGCCACGGCCTTCCGATGTTCCGCACAGCGCTCGTCGAGCGTTCGGCCTACCGGGAGATGTTCCTCAACGGCCAGCCGCCAACACAGGGCGAGGACGGGAAGGGGGCCGGAAAGGGAGCGGGCGCGGAGGTACAGGCGCTGCTTGCCGAGATCCAGGCAGTCATTGGCGGTAATGCCGACACTCTCAGGATTGCGAGCTGAGTATGAGCGATCGCAAACCATTCATTGCCGTCGATGCCGATATCGATGACGCCCGCCTTGAGGGCCTGGCGCAGAGAAAGGGCGTCGGGACGCTCATGAAGCCAGCCAACGAGGCGGGCGAGGGGGCCAGACAGCAACCGCGTGTGCAAAGCGCGGCTAAGCCTGAGCCAGCTATCGATCCCGATACGATACCGACGCCAAGAACCCAGATGCAGAGCGTCAAGATCGAGATACCAGACTATGTCTACACCGAGCTCAGGGTGCGGGCTGCGCATCGCCGGACGACGATCAAGCATGTCATCATGACCTCGCTTCGGCTCGAAGGCTTCGAGATCCGGGATGCCGACATGATCGAGGATGGACGCAGGGATCGGGGCGGGGAGTGAGCACCGGCCTGCCGTGGAAGCTGTACCTGGCCCTTGAAGGCGACCCACGGCAATTGATCGATGCGTTCCTGACGCTCAGAGAGGCGTGCAGTGCCCTGGCCGAGATAGGGGGCGTTGCTGGAAGCAAAATGCAATTTGCAGTCAACGTCGATACAAGGCCGACATCGATCAACGCAGTGACAGCGCGCTTCGTTCATACGGGACGACCAACACCATACATCATCGAACTCTTCGAATAAGCGTGCCCCAAGTTGGAGAATGCTATTCTCCCCAAATGTCCAACTGCCCAAATGTACAAGTGTGGGTTTGGCCGCATCCGCCCTCGGCGGTCGGGCTCTCGTGAACGGAACCCCGATCCCCCGCGCAAAGCGCGCAGGGCAGGGGGATGCGGGTTTCCGCCATCCGGCTTCGATCCCTTGCGGGGACGCAATGGAAAGGCGCGATCAAACTGGCTGACACACAAGCACGCATCGATAGCTAGAATCGGAAGGTCTCGATCGAGCTCAAGAAAGCACTTTCCGCATCAGCAATCTGGTCGAGCATGTGGAAATTCATAGGTTGCGGCGCATCCACGATCAGGAGGCCCCTCACGGTGTGGAGGCTATCAAGCTTGAGATTCTTGGCCAGCGTCGGTAGGCGATCCCGCAGATACTGCACGCGCCGAATGTGCCGCAACAGCTTGTCGGGCTTCTCGCGGCCCTTGGAGTCTTTGAGCATTCGGCCGCGGTATTCAGATAGCCGCGCTGCAACCTCCGTCTCCGTGCGGCATAGCCGCAGATTCTTGGCCTCTATCACCCATGCCGTTCGCTTATCCTTGGAAACCGCGAAAACATCGATGTCGCCGTACTGAGGATCAACCTTCTCATTGAGCAACGAAGACAAGCTGCATCTCATGCGCGCGCTCAGGCCCAGTCCATTCAAGCGATCCTCGACGGATTTTTCAAACTTCTCGCCGTTCTCATTTGCCATAGCTCCGGCGTGGCTGCGCGCTGCGACCGAGTCCCAGTACGCACCTTGCAGTTCCCCTTCATGAAGCCCTGAAATCGCGTACATGATGGCATCGCTGACGAACGACGGTGAGACCAGAACCGTTGGATCATCACCATCATTTACTGCCAGAAGCGGTCGATTGATTAGCGAAAATCGGCGGTCGAACTTGCTGATGTCACGCTCTGCTTCAGACAGCTCGGAATCCCAGGTCGGTCGGCACCGCAGTGTAAGTCGCCTGAGGAGGACGCTTACGTCCTCGTGACCATACGCCGGATTATCCCGCAGCTCCTCCAACAGTTCGGAATGACGGGCAAAAAACACTCCTTTCCTGCGCTTCTCGGCCATCTGAATGACAGCGTATTGAAGATCTACGACCGCCTCGGCCGAAACGCCGTACTCTCCTTCGATGGCAGCGCGGAGTTCGGTACTCCAACCCAACTTTTCGGTCGGCTTTTCGTCATCGCTCGCGGGTCGCTTTCCGTATCGATTATCAGCTTCATTGAGCGCGCGTGAATGGAGCCATGCGGCTCCCGGCTCCAGCAATTTTGAGAACACGTCCCGCTCACAAAGGACATCTCCTGCAGGGCTGACACGGATCTGAGGCGGGATCAGCCCACCCCTAATCGCGGCGAATAGCTGCCCATTGCCAGCAAGCAACAGCATTCTCGCAAACAGCTCATCGATATCACCGCGACTCGGTATCACTCCTGCGGATGAAGCAGATTCGCATGCTGCGATCTCAAGTATCCCCTTCGCCGCTCGTTGCACCGCGTTGATCTCGTTCTGGCGCACAAACGCATCATGATCGGCTGCCGCTCCCCTGATAGAGCGCAGAGCGCGAATAGTGCTGCGCCAGCGATATTGTTCATGCCGCGCCGCTTGAAACCGTCGGGCTGAGAGTTCTACCAGCCGCCCGCGATCAAACCGCCGGATGTCCGCGATGACCGTCGCTAGCATGTGATCTCGGTACTCCTTCAGGAACTCCCGGCAAGCTTCCTCGCCATCGATAATTCCTCCCTTCGAGAGGTCGCGGAATGCCCATACTGATCCACACTTGGCAAGCGCATGCGCAGAAAATTTGATCGCACGAAAGTCGTCTACGAGGCCCTGTCCGGCCAGGCGCGCCAGCGGCATGAAAGGCTCCTGTGCATGAAGCCATCGCCAATTGTCCGATCCTATTGAGGACCGCACGATCTCAGCCAATTGCGCGCGGGTAGGTGCCGATTTGCTGGTACCGGCAAATGTTTCTAGGATCGCCGCGATCAGTTCAACCTCGGCAATGTTATGCGCCGATCTGAGATAGCCGGGCCAATCAACAGTGACTTCGACTTCTCCCGTGCCTGCTGTCTCCGGCAGTGGGCTCGATATGACCGTATCCGTCAGCGGTATTTTGTCCGCGTGATCCACATCGATGCCGCCAGCGTGGAAGTTGGCATCATCGGGGAGTTCAATACGGACTTTGTAGGAGCCAGGTGGAAAAAATGTCGAATGCTTGTCAATCGCCTTCGCGGCGATGGCCGCCAGCCACTCGAGTGCAGCATTCCATATCTGGTAGCGCCAACTGCGCTCTTCGTGCTCGCGCGCAGTCGTTTCGATCCACCAAGTGCGACCGGCGACTACAATTGCACCACTCAGCTTGGCATCCCTCAAATCTTCGACGTTTGCGTAGATGGGTTTGGATTCCTCCGCGCCAAACTCCTTGCGTTGAACCATCCTGTAACCGCCCTCGGGCAGAGGCAACGCGCGCTGATCTTGACCCCTGATGCCTTCGTGGCGCGGCCTTAGAATTTCACCCACATCAAGAACAATGTCGCATGGAGGCTTCATCTCCCACATGTGTTCGGGGATCAGGTTGCCTTTCGTTCCCTTCCAGAATCCGAAAAGGTTCAGCAGTCCGTTCGGATTCCTCATCGAGAAGCCGTGCTTTGCCAGCAGCTCTTCCTGCTGGAGTAGCCGGAAGATGTCAGCAAACTTGCCATCGTCGCAGGCGCCTAGGATTGCGGCATCTGCGAAACTGAGAGCAAGGTAATGCCAATGTGGTGGAACCTTCGCTTCATCGATGGGCGGCGCAACGACATGCGGGCAACCCCAGCCGCTCAGCAAGAGCACGGTTGCCGACCAACGGCAGTCTTCCTGTTGCTGCGCAAATTGCCAGAAGCGTTCGATGTCCTCGGCAAGAAAGCGATTGGCCTCGTCCGACATACGCCTGACATTCGCGAATCCACCCTCCGGGAACCCGTCAAACAGCACAGGCAGCTGCACAATATGTAGAAAGCGGCCGTGGTCGAATGAGCAGACTGAGGCGCGCATCCCTAACTTGTTCGGCAGCGACAGCTGGATGGGCGATACAGGCCAAAATCCAGTTGCGTCGGAATAGTGTTCTTGCTGTTCCAGCAGCCTCAATAGCAGCGTCTTCTCGAGCCCACCATTTACGGCAGTGCCAATCAGCACGGCACGCACCGCGACCGAAATATTCGAGGGAGCTGCAACGGTGATCCATTCGCCATCCTTGAGCAGGGGATGAAAATCCAGGGGCGTGTCACCGGCTTCCCGGCCGCTGACGTAAGGAGAATAGTTCTCCGGCAAGATGAACCCTTTCAACAGGTCCGGATCGATGCCCAGATTGCGTATTGCGTCGGATCGGAAGCGGACGCGACGACTGAGTTGTTCGAGGCGCTCCTTGCTGGGAACTGCGATCTCCCCCATAGGCTCACCGCCAGAGTCGAGATCGCGCGAGAGCGATGCACGATCGGCAAGCGCGTCGCTCAGGCGCAGCAGCGCGTGCACCGACTGGAGCGCGGACTCTTTGAGTTGGCCATCCGGCAGAGACGCGAACGCATCGTAGACTGTTTGCGTGTATGCGGCGGCACCTTCCCATCGGCCAAGAATGATCCGGTAGCTGCCTTCGCGGGTGTTGACGAGATCGCAGAACACGTCCTCGATTGGATCTTCCCGACGCTCGACTTTGGCTTCAACCAGGTACCGGTTCAGCACGGTGGAAATCTGTTGTGGCTTGGGCTTCCGCTTGCCGCTCGATTTCGCAATAACTAGGCGGAGCAGCCATTCAAGGCGAATGTCATTCGCGTGAAAGCTGGGTTCCGTCAACATTCCTGCGATGACATTTACGGCGTAGGCGCGTCCCCACTCGCTGATTTCCGCCAGCAGCTGCGGGGAGGTTGCCGCCGCCTCATCCGGTAGACTCGGCGGCCGGAGGCTACTTAACAGCTCTTCAATGTCGATTGGCGGATCTTCGTCGGTCATCGCTTCGATCTTGTTTAACGCATCAAAATTCTAGAGCGCTTTGGAGCTCGCGCTCGACCATTCTTTGGCGGAAACTACTGACTCAAATTACATAATACCTGCTGCGGCGCAGCGTGACTTCCGCTCGCTAACATCGATCATTCCCAAGCCAACAACAAGAAAAGGGAAATGATCATGGCAACCAACTCTCTCAAGTACACAACACATGAAGGCGTGGAGCGCACGGTTCCGGTTGACACCGTTCGCATCGTTCGTCCATTGAGCGACGAAGACAGGAAGAAGGCCAAGGCTAACTTAAAAGAAAACCGCGGCATCGACATCGATCCGGCGCGCATCAACGTGCGCATCGAGTTCGCCGACAAAACGTCCAAGCTCGCACGCGAATCCGTTGACGCGTTTCGCGACCAGGGTGTCGGCCTCGTCAATCTCGGTAACGATCGCTACACGCCAGCCATCAACATCACGGCTGCCGAAGCGTTCTCGAAGGAAGATGCCGAACGACTGAAGGGCGAGGACTACACTCTTTCGCAGACCTTCCGGGCCAAGGTCGAAACTAGAGCCGGGACCGTGCTGTCTTCCGCGACGCCCGCCCAGGTCATGGACCGCCGCGCGAAGGCGCTCGAGCTGGATCAGGCCACTCCAAAGAAGAGTGCTCCGCAATCCAAACCGGCTTGAGGACCTAAGCCCGCAAAGCACCGGATCGCCCGTCAAAGGTGGAACCGCCCGTAAATCGAACTGGTTGTGCTCTGATACGCACAACCAAGGAGACCATCATGATACAGGCGGACCAGATCAAAGAACATATGGAAGTCAAATCCTCCGACGGCGAGCACGTGGGTACGGTCGATCGCGTCGAAGGATCGGATCGCATCAAGCTCACCAAGAGCGATGCCGGAGCGCATTCCGGTCATCATCACTTCATACCGCTTGACTGGGTGGATCACGTCGATGCTCACGTCCATCTCTCGAAAACGAGCAAGGACGTGACTGCAAATTGGCAGCACGGGCACAGCTAGGACCCGGGCGGCGGTTCGCCGACATGTTCGTTGTACACCGGGCGATCGAAAATCCGCTTCAGGCGAAGCGCTTTCCGTTCAACCAGCATCCACGAAGCGAACCCGGCCAGGGGCGCCAACATGAGCGCCGCGAGCATGTTGGCCGCGACCGACATGCTGGGGAAAACAACGACAAGGCTTTGCTGGATCGGCCAGCCGTAGAGGTATGTGCCGTAGGAAATGTCGTTACGCCTGGCCCATCGCCCAAGCGCTCCAAGCGAAAACGAGCCAAGGACAAAGACCAGGTACGCGGTGAACGCGATGTAGGCCGATGCTTCCAGCATGGTGCCGCGGAGAAGCCAGAGGGCGGCGCCAAGAGCGAAAAGGTACACTGGCGAGACGATGATCCAATCGCGCGCGGTATAAGCGCCTACACCAACCAGGAAGCAAAGCGCAAAACGCGCGAGGCTTCCGATGCCGGGAATAACTGTCGCGAGGTCCGGTGCCGACTCGACGGCAACGTAGCACGCCACCCCTGCAGCACACGCAACGCCTACTACCTTCAATCGCGGGAGCAAATTAAAGGCGGCCAGGAACGCCAGGCCCACATAGGCTGCCAGCTCGTAGCGTATGGTCCAGAGCGGTTCGTTCACCGTGGCGACGACCGGGACAGTTTCAAAAAGGCCCGGCGGTGGTGTGGCCTGCGCGAATGAGACAAGGACGCTGAACGGATAGAAGAAAGTCTCCGGCGCCGAAAGGTAGATATGCCAGGGAAGTGATGAGAGGGCTGGCCCCGCGATAAACGCAAGGACGAGCCCGTAAACAAAAAGGCCCGGAAATATCCTGAGCGCTCTTGCGGAGAAATAGCGGATCAGGTCCGGATCGCGCGCCAATGCCCGGGACAGCGTGAGGCCGGAGATGATGAAAAACGCGTTGACCGCGTGCTGGCCCAGATTGAAGGGCGTCATATTCTCCAATGGCTGCGGTGCACCACGGCCGACCGCAATCTCAAAGGCATGGGAAACGATCACTGACAGCGCCGCCAGCAAACGCACAAAGGTGAGCGAATTCCGTTCGGGGTCGAGGATAGACCCCAGCCTGACAGAATGAGGCATGTTCGTAATTCCGAATTTTATGGGACCGCCTCCGGCTGACTGCCGGACCGGTGTGCAAGGAGCCATTGTGTGCAAGGTCGGTTGCCGCTCGTGGCAGCGTTCACCGCACCGGGTGAAGCAACGACGCTCTAAATCAGGAGCTTCACCGTGCGGAGCATTCGGGGCTGAGGCCTCACAGCTCCGATCGCTTGTGCGCACATGACCCGCGCATTCGCAGCTAATGGGATGGCTGCCTTCACAACTAACGAAAGGCTCAGCATGCCTTTGAGCGCCGACAGGATTCCGGGCGCGAGCGGGCTCACCGCCTGTGCTGTGCTAAGGAGCGGGACGTCCAGGCAATCGGAGGAGGGTGCTACGTGATGCTCGTCGGCATCAGTGCAGTCATGATCATCATTCGCAGCAGCGTGATGTGCGTCCGCTAGAACAAACTCAATAGCCCGATGACCATCGTCTCCGATACATAGGCGCAATGGCGTTCCTGCCAGCACGGAGGCTGGCGTGAACACCATCATCGTGATGATGGCTATGACTCGGTTGAAGTTGCGCATCGATGATCCGGGAAAGGAGTAGTCCGGAACCAAACGGTAGGCGACTCGCTTACGTACAGCAATCGACCGACTCCTCGGTCCGTGGATGACACGACGCCCAATAAACGACATTATGCCATGGCCGCTTACCTGTGGCTGAATCAACCAGATCGATTCACATGAGCCGAACTCGCCGACTAGCAGCGTCCGTCCTCCTCTTACTCCTGGTGCCTTCGATGGTGCTTGCAGCGTTGCCGCTGCGGTATTGCATTGGGCCTTCGGGACACCAGGCTATTGAGTTTGTTATTGAAGGCGTTTCGCACGGCGGCGCCGACGCAAGTCATTTGCAAGCCGCACAAGCCGATGATGGCTGCGAGGGCGTTGATGCTTTCGCGGAGTCGGAAAAATGCACGGATAAGGCCCTGATGGATACGGCGTCGCCGCCGCCATCTGTCGATCTGAAGCTTTTGTCTTTGACGGCTGTGATTGCCACTACCCTGGCACTGCCGCCGTTGCCTCCCACCCTTTCGATACATCAAACCGTTGCCGCGCCCATCCGGGATGACCGACATGTCGATCCCCGCATGGAAATCCGCCGCACCGTCGTGCTCCTGATTTAGAGCACGCGCCCGACCGCCTGGCGGTCGCGGCAAGCATCCCATTCACTTCAAAACCATCTCTCCGGCCTCCATCGGGCAAGTCCGATGCGCTGCGCAGTGACCGACGCTTGGATTCATCCGAGTCCGGCAACGCCTGCTCATGCGCTTCGCGATGTCCGACGCGAACGGCCGTCCCGAAATCCAAAGCGGTGAGCAATAGCGCACCGATCTCGACGGAGTTTTTCAGATGCCTAACGCCTTCAAGATTTCAATCGCTGCGGCAGCTCTGCTGTTTGCAGTGCCCGTGGCCGCCTCTGCACGCGGTCCATCCATTCCATATCAGCCGCCTTTCAAGGCGCAGACCGCAGGCGACACCCATCAGGTCGCCAAAAAGCACCACCGCAGGCATGCCAAACGCAAAGGCTGCCGTTTGACCCATGACGGTCTGGTGTGCGGCGGCGGCAGCAATCATGGCGCTCAAAAAGTCCGCCATGGCAAAGTACACGGCAACGGACATGGAGGGAACAAGCACTAATCGAAACGTCAAAATACGCCTGGCCCATCAGGCCGATCTCACTCAACGACAACAACATCCAACTTTGGAGACAACGATGAAAACGACTGCCCGTATCGCTGTTCTTGCACTCAGCCTGGGTGCCCTCTCGCTGCCTGCGTTCGCAGGCGACGATCACGGGCACTGCACAGGCGCAAACGTCTGCGCGGGCGACGCCGCGTGCGAGAAACAGGGCTACAAGGAGCTCTCGAAGGATGAGTGCTCCAAGATCGACGGCGCCAAGTTTGAGGCTTCGTCCCACGCGGGCGAAGACCATAAGGACGGCGACCACGCCAAGCACGATCACGACAAGAAGTAAGTAGCGACAAGGCCACGCGGCGTTCGACGAGCGCCGCGTGGTCACCCGTTTCATCGGGTCGGCAACAGGGAGTACGCACCATGCGAGGACTAACAGTTCTGAGCGTTTTGTTTGCAGGCCTCATGGCCATGCTCAGCCCGGCATCGGCGAATGTCGGCTCGGGCCTGCTCGGAAAGGCCATCACTCTGGATGGAAATTTCACGCAACGCGACGTGATCCAGGTGCGTCACGGCCACCGCCATTGGCGCAGGCATCATCATCGCCGTTGGCGTCACCGGCATCATCGGCGGCATTGGTACGGCCTGCGCATTCATCGCCATCATCATCACCGGCACCACCACTAGGGCGCGCGACGCGTCCGACTTCGTCACCATGAGGATTCGCCATGCAAGGAAGACATAAAATCCTGGCCATCGCGGCGATCGCGATGCTCCCGTTGCTCGCCAGTGCACCGACCACAGCCGCCCCACTGCAGGCTCTCAAAGGCGGATACGGCAATCACATGCAAGGAAATGTCGAGCAGATCGCCCGGCGCTGCAGATATGACCGGCGCGGCCGTCTCCGCTGCCGCGGAGCCCGGTATCGCGTCTATCGTCCTTACTATTACAACCCCTATCCCTATTACGGGTACTATCCGCGGCCCTGGGGATACGGCTTCCATCACCACCATGGCTTCGGTCACGGCCACGGACACCACGGTCATCACTAAGACGACACGGATGCGGGGATCATCATCCCCGCATCCCGGCTGTAGATCACGGAAGGTGAAGCAGATCCGGTATCCATCCGTAGTAACGCGCGAGTTCTATGGCATCGACTGCCGGGATCGCGACCAGGAAGTAGCTGGATTCCAAAAACGTCCGGTAGACGACCTTTGGCTGAATCGTCAGCTGATCGACGTCACGGTAGACGCTTGGTCTTGGCAGAAAACGTGGGACGCGCTTGGTGTAGTCATCGAAGGCGGCACCGAATTTTGTCCGAAGGTACTCCTCCTCTCTCGACACCACCATCATCAGCACGCAAGCCACGATGATGGGGCAGGCGAAGGTCACGATAAGAGAACTCGTTTGCGCACCGATACCGGCGGCTCCGATCAGCGTGAACAGATAAAGCGGATTACGAACGACAGAGTAGGGGCCGGTGTCGACCAGCCTGACCTTCTTGCTTCCGCCGATGTGGAGCGCACTCCAGGTCCGGCCAGCGATGGCGATGAAGATCAGAAAAATTCCCGCATGCTCGATCTGCGCGTAGAAAAGCGGATTGGAATGGAGCCAGACGGCGCAGACGAAGGGCAGCAGAAATCCGAGAAAAAGAATAGCGACGCCGAGGGCAATGCGACGCCGCCACTGCACAGCTCTCAGATCGATTTCGGGTTGGTTATAAGTGAGCGACATGTCGAGCAGCCTGTTCGTTGGAGATGCTGCTTGCTCGTCGCAAATTACGGCACGAATAGGATCGGCACTTCCAACTTCTCAATGCAAGCCGTGGTGATCGCGACCCATACGGCAGTCGTTGCGCTCGATCTGGAAGGTCGTGTGGTCGATATCAAATCCTTCGTGCATAGCCTCGGTCGCAGCTTCGCGCGCGGTTTCCGGATCGGACCCGTCCTTCAATACGAGATGCGCCGAAAGCGAGGGCATGCCGCTCGTCAGCGCCCAGACATGCAGGTCATGAATGGACGCCACGCCGGGGACGGACGCCAGGCGTGCGGAGAGCTTGTCGAGATCGATTCCTTCCGGCACGCCCTCGAGCAGGATGTTGGTGGTTTCCTTGAACAACACCCAGGTGCGGGGAAGCACCCAGAAGCCGATTGCAATTGCCACGAGAGGATCGACCCAGGTCCAACCCGTGAGCCAGATAATGAGCGCGGCCGCAATCACGCCTACGGAGCCAAGCATATCGCTCCAGACCTCGAGATAGGCGCCTTTGACGTTCAAACTCGAGGTACGGCCCGCATCCAGAATGCGCATCGCAATGAGGTTGACGACGAGGCCAAGCGCAGCAATCACCAGCATCGGCAGCGACTGGATCTCGGAAGGCTCAACGAAACGCTTGATGCCCTCATAGAGGATGTACGCGGCAACACCAAACAAGAGCAGCGCATTGAAAGCAGCTGCCAGAATTTCGAAGCGTTTGTAACCGAAGGTCCGGCGGTTATCGGCCGGTCGGGCGCCGATTCTCACTGCGGCAAGAGCGATCGCGAGCCCGGCCGTATCGGTCATCATGTGTGCGGCGTCGGACAAAAGCGCGAGGCTGCCGGTCAGAATGCCGCCGATCACCTCCGCCACAAGAAACGTGCCGGTGAGGGCAAGCGCCTTGGTCAGCGCGCTTGCATTGGCATTGCCAGTACCGTGGTCGTGTCCCGCACCCATCTCGAACCTACAAATACTTTGCCAACGAACGCATCTGCCCGATGGCATCGGTCGGCGTCATCGTGCCCTTGGTCAGCGCATCATCCATGCAGTGAGAGATATGGTCATGGATGAGTTCCCGCTTCGCATTGGTGATCGCTGCCTCAACAGCATGAAGCTGTTGCGCGATCTCAAGACAGTCACGGCCGTTTTCGACCATTGCGACCAGGGATCGCAAATGCCCTTCCGCCCGCTTGAGACGCTTCACGATCGAAATATGTCTTGCATCGGTCATGTCCAGTATCCTATCCTCCGGGATAGGATATAGCAAGGTGTCAGTTTTTCTGCATGTTGCTGTGCCGCAGATGCAATTGTATCGGGCTTACGACTCGTTTACCCTTGCATCACAAACTGTAGTTGCGACCGGATAAAAATGAGCTTCTGGCAACGCGCCATAGCCATCATCGTATTGATGGTCTTCACGCCGGCCTCTGTGCTGGCGGGCACGCCGTTGCGTATGTGCATCGGGAGCGACGGTCATCGCGCAATCGAGTTCGTCCTGAACGCCGAACACCATTCGGAAGCTCAGCACGCGCAGTCGGGTGATTGTGGTACGAGCGTAAGACATGTCGCGCCATCACCGGAATGCACCGACAGCCCGCTTCTCAGCGTGGCGCAGAAGCCGAATCTTTCGACGCAAGCCAAGATAGTTTTCCCGCTCGACGATCTGCCGTCCCTGGCTTCGCCGCCACTGAGCATCGCATTGCCGCATTACGCGGATGCACCGGTCGCCGGACTTCACTCCGCGTCCGAATTGCGTCGTGATTCACGACTCGACGCGATCAGAACGATCGTCCTCCTGATTTAAATCCTGGATTCCCCAATCCCATCCAAGCGCGTCGGCGGGGGCCGATGACGCTTCTCAACCTTATTTTCTGGGGGAATTCATGCCAGCCCTTACTGGCTTCAAGTCAGGACTATTTGTAGCGCTCACCTTCGCCGTGATGGCGGGTGGCTGCGGCTCACTCGCTCAAGATCCCGAAACCGGCGGTCTTCCATCACCCGAAGCCTATGCGTCGGACCGCGATTTGCCTTTGCGGCCCAACGTTCCCGCTGAGATGCCGGTGCCAGGCGCTGTAGGACAACCGGGCTTCGCCGATACGCTGACCCTGAGGGATGCTGTCATGCGAACCCTCGCTTTCAGCCCCGCGGTCAAAGCAGCCTTTATCGAGATTGATGCCCGCCGCGGTGAAGAAGCGCAGTCGGGCGTCCGCCTCAACCCGCAGCTTGCCCTCGATGTCGAGAATTTTGCTGGCAGCAAGGACAAAAGCGGGGCCGACACCGCCGAATCGACGTTAAGCCTCGCCCAGACGATCGAACTTGGCGACAAGCGCCTGAAGCGCCTGCAAGCCGCGCATCTCGACACATCTCTAGCCGGTTGGGATCACGAAACCATCCGGGTGAGGGCAGCGACCGATTCGGCCCAGGCCTTCGTCGATGTGCTGATTGCCCAGGAGCGCTACAAAGTGCTCGGCGAGTTCGTGTCGCTCGCACAGAAGACGCGCACCAGCGTCGATGCCCGGGTTACGGGCGGCAAAGCAAGCTCGATCGAGCTCGACCGCGCAAGCGTTGCCCTGGCACGTGCCGAGGCTCTGCAGAAAGGCGAGAAGGCCCGCATCGAAGCGGCCAAGCGCAAGCTCTCCGCGCTTTGGGGATCACCGGACATCGATTTCGGCAGCGCTGTCGGACGCCTGGGCAAAGGTTACGCAGCACCAAGCCCGGATGCCTTGATCGCTCTTCTCGACAACAACCCGTCGCTCGCGCGATGGGGCGATGAAATCAACCGTCGCGTGGCGCAGCTCGATCTCGAGCATGCCAAGGCCATCCCCGACATCACCGTCGGCGCGGGCGTGAGGCAATTCCAGGAGAATGACTCGACCGCGATGGTGGCATCCGTCTCGATGCCAATACCGCTCTTCGATCGCAACCAGGGCAACATTGCCGCCGCCGAGCGGCGCATCGCCAAAGCCGAGAACGAGCAGCTCGCCACGCGTAACGAACTCTACGCAACACTCGTCGAAGCGCTCGGTGAACTCAACGTTGCCGCTACCGAACTCAAAGCCCTCGAGAAGGACGTTCTGCCCGGCGCTCAGCGCGCCTACGACAAGACGAAGATCGGTTTCGACGAAGGCAAGTTCGACATTCTGAACGTCCTGGACGTCCAACGCACCGTCTTCGAGTCGCGCCTCGAAGTGCTGACGGCCCGCGCGAACTACGAAAAAGCGCGAGTCAGAGTCGAGGCCCTCGTCGGGCGCGACCTCAACGGAATGTGAGATTTGAGGATTGTGATGAACTGGAAGACGAAATTCATTGTGGCTTTGCTGGTTGTCGGCGTCGCCATCTTTATCGGAATGAGAGAACTCAAGAGTTCCTGCGCTCCGGCCCCAAAGGCGGACGAGCACGGACATGGTCACGGCGAATCCGAACAGCATGCCGAAGAAGGCTTCGGTACCAAGGTCTGTGAGGTCGGATTCTTCGGCGCTCTCCAGAACTCGCTTGGCTTCTCGGAGACGACTTCCGCGAAACCGGCCGCGCCGTCTGCCGAGGGCGAACATGCGCACGCCGAAGGCGAGAAGGAAGGTGAAAAAGAAGGCCATAAGGAAGGCGATGGCCACGCCCATGGCGGCGGCGAGGAAAGCGCGGAAGGGCTGATCAAGCTCACTGCAGCTCAAATCAAAACGACCGGGATCGATATGGCGCCCGTCATGTCGGGCAAGTTGGTCAAGGAAATCGCGGTCCCAGGACGCATCGCCATCAACGCGAACGCGCAGGCGAAGATCGTGCCCAAGCTATCCGGCACCGTTGCCCGCATCGAAAAGCAACTCGGCGAGCAGGTTAAGAAGGGCGACCTTCTCGCTGTGCTTGAAAGCCGCGAGATGGCCGACGCAAAAGCGGAGTATCTCGCATCATGGAGAGCCGAAGAGCTTGCCCGCTCGATTTACGAACGCGAAGAGCGTCTCTGGAACCAGAAGGTCACTGCCGAACAGGATTTCCTAACGGCGAAGAACGCGCACCAGTCGGCAAAGATCAAACTCGATCTGGCCCATCAGAGGCTCGATACGATTGGCCTCTCGCACAACGAGATAAGTGCGCTTCCGAAAGCACCCAATGAATCGGACTACCGGTTCTATGAGATCCGCTCGCCCATCGCAGGAAGCGTCACGGCACGCGATGCTGTGTTTGGCCAGATGGTCGGCACCGATCGGGACATCTTCACGATCGCAGACGTCTCCAAGGTCTGGGTTGAACTGGCCATTCCTCCGGGAGACCTCAGTTTCGCCCGCGAAGGCCAGGACGTGCGCGTTGAAGCGGGACCACAAAAAGGCACCGCCAAAATCGTCGCGCTCAGCCCTTTGATTGATCCCGAAACGCGGTCGGCCAAGGCCATCGCAGAACTCGACAATACGGGCTCGCTCTGGCGGATCGGCGATTTCGTAAACGCTCGCCTCATGTCCGGAGAGCAGGAAGCCAACCTCATCGTGCCAAGCGCCGCGATCCAAACTGTCGACGGAAAGAAGGTCGTTTTCGTCAACGAGGGCGGCGGTTTCCGCGCGCGGCCGATCACGACCGGCCGCGAGGACTCGCTGAACGTTGAAATCCTCTCCGGACTGGAATTTGGCGAGACGATCGCAACCTCAAACACCTTCACCCTCAAGGCAGAGCTCGGCAAGTCCGAAGCCGAGCACGAGCACTAGTGGGGCCGTCATGATCGAACGCATTCTTGGATTCTCACTAAACAACCGCTTTCTGGTTGTGCTTCTGGTTGCGGCAGTCGCCGCCTTCGGCATCCGCTCACTCCAGCAGCTTCCGATTGATGCTGTCCCAGACATCACTAACAACCAGGTGCAGATCAACACGGAAGCGAGCTCACTCTCTCCGTTTGAGGTCGAGAAGAACGTCACGTTTCCAATCGAAACGGCACTCGCTGGCATTCCGGGCCTCTCATACACACGCTCGCTCTCCCGCAACGGATTCTCCCAGGTAACGGCCGTCTTCGACGAGGACGTCGATATCTATTTTGCCCGCACACAAGTCTCTGAACGCATTGCTCAGGCCAAGGGAGATCTGCCTGCAGGCGCCGAGCCCCGCATGGGTGCGGTCTCGACCGGTCTTGGCGAGATCTACATGTGGACCGTTCACTTCGAGCACCCGCGCGGCAAAGGCGCGGAGATCAAGGACGGCGAGGCGGGCTGGCAGAGCGATGGCAGCTATCTGACGCCGGAAGGCCTGCGCCTGACCAAAGATTTTGAATTCGCCATGTATCTGCGGACCGTGCAGGACTGGATCATCAGGCCGCAGCTCAAGGGAATCGTCGGTGTCGCTGAAGTCGATTCCATCGGCGGGTACGAGCAGCAATTTCATGTACAGCCCGACCCCCAGAAGCTCCTATCGCTAGGCCTATCGTTCTCCGACGTGCTTTCCGCCCTCGAACGCAACAACAGCAGCGTCGGCGCCGGATACATCGAGCAAAAGGGCGAGTCCTACACTGTTCGTGCTGACGGCCGCCTCGAGAACGCAAACGACATTGGCAATGTCATTATCACCAACAAGAACGGCGTGCCGGTCTACCTCAAGGACATCGCAGAAGTCGGCATCGGTAAGGAGCTTCGCACCGGCTCCGGCAGCGAGGACGGAAACGAAGTCGTTGTTGGCACGACGATGATGCTCAAGGGCGGCAACAGCCGCATCGTCTCGACCCTCGTCGACGAAAAGATGCAGGCCATCAGCAAGGCGCTGCCGCCTGACATCACCGTCAAAACCGTTCTCAACCGCACCTTGCTCGTCGATGCGACCGTGAAGACAGTGGCCAAGAACCTGGCCGAAGGCGCACTGCTCGTTATCATCATCCTCTTCGTGATGCTCGGGAATCTGAGAGCGGCCCTGATCACGGCTTTGGTCATTCCCGTCACGATGCTCATGACGCTCACGGGCATGCTTGAGACGGGGATTTCCGCAAACCTCATGAGCCTTGGCGCACTCGATTTCGGCCTCATCGTAGATGGCGCCGTCATCATCACGGAAAATGCGCTGAGGCGACTGGCAGAGCGCCAGCATCATGAAGGACGGCTCCTCTCGCTCGAAGAGCGCCTCTACGAAGTTATGGTCGCCAGCAAAGAGATGATTCAGCCGACGGTGTTCGGCCAGATCATCATCATCACCGTGTATTTCCCGCTGCTGACCTTCACAGGCGTCGAAGGCAAGATGTTCGAGCCGATGGGCCTCACGGTGATCATCGCGCTTATCTGCGCTTTCATCCTCTCCCTCACGTTCGTCCCGGCGATGCTTGCCATCTTCGTCACGGGTCGCGTCGAGGAGAAGGAAAACTGGATCGTCCGGAACGCGAAAGCGCGTTACGAGCCGATCCTTCGCGGTGCACTGAGCGAACCCAAATTTGTCATTCGCATCGCTCTCGGCTTGTTCGTTCTCTCATTGGTGCTGTTCTCGCGACTGGGGCAGGAGTTCATCCCGCAGCTCGATGAAAAGAACCTGGCGATGCACGCCATGCGCATCCCGTCGACCTCTCTCACGCAATCGACCGAGATGCAGCTCAAGGTCGAAAGCGTGGTTCGCAGCTTCCCCGAAGTCGCCTTCGTCTTCTCGAAGACGGGTACGGCCGAGATGGCAGCAGATCCAATGCCGCCGCACGTCTCGGACACGTTCATCATTCTAAAGCCCCAAACCGAATGGCCCGATCCTTCCGAACTCAAATCCTCGGTGTTGGATCGGATTGCAGAAGCTGTCGGAAAGCTACCGGGCAACAACTACGAGTTCACCCAGCCCATCCAGATGCGCTTTAACGAGCTCATCTCCGGCGTTCGAAGCGACGTCGCAGTCAAAGTGTTTGGCGATGACTTCGATCAGCTCGGCAACACGGCGAACAAGATCGCCGGTGTCCTAAGGTCGGTTCAAGGCGCCGCTGACGTCAAGGTCGAGCAGACCACTGGTCTTCCGATGCTCAACGTCAAACTCAACAAGGAAGCCGTCTCTCGTTACGGGCTGAACGTTGGCGACGTCCTCGACGTCATTTCTATTGCGGTTGGCGGGCGCGAAAGCGGTCTTGTATTCCAGGGAGACCGACGCTTCGACATCGTCGTGCGCCTGCCTGATCAGCTTCGTGACGATTTATCCGAGCTGGAAAGCTTGCCGGTACCTATTCCCGACACAGACGGTGAAGCCGGACGGAAGGCCACATTCATTCCTCTCAAGACGCTCGCCAATTTCGTCGTAGAGGAGGGGCCCAACCAGATCAGCCGCGAGAACGGAAAACGCCGCATCGTCGTCCAAGCCAACGTACGTGGTCGCGACATCGGTTCCTTCGTCACGGAGGCGCAGGAAAAGATCGATGCGCAGGTGAAAGTGCCAGCCGGTGAATGGCTGACATGGGGTGGCCAGTTCGAGAACCTCCAGGCCGCACGCGCGCGCCTGATGATCGTCGTACCTGCCTGCTTCTTCGTAATCTTCCTGATGCTGTTCACTGCGCTCGGAAATGTGCGTGAGGCTTTGCTGGTCTTCTCCGGCGTGCCGCTTGCCATCAGCGGCGGCATTCTCAGTCTCTATTTGCGAGACATGCCGTTCTCGATCCCAGCCGCCGTCGGCTTCATCGCGCTTTCAGGCGTGGCCGTGCTCAACGGCCTCGTCATGGTCACTTACATCAACCAGCTCCGCAAAGAGGGGTTGCCCGGTGACAAGGCGATATTTGAAGGCGCAATGACGCGTCTGCGGCCGGTGCTGATGACGGCCCTTGTGGCTTCGCTCGGGTTCGTCCCGATGGCGATTGCAACAGGCACAGGCGCTGAAGTCCAAAAGCCTTTGGCCACCGTCGTCATCGGAGGATTGATCAGCGCAACTGCCCTGACACTTGTCGTGCTCCCCGCACTCTACAAGCGCTTCATTTTGAAGGAAGCGCCCGCCGAAACAGAAATCCCCCCAACCACGAAGGAGTACGCATAATGATCAGAGCAAAATTACTCACCCTCGGAACCGTGGCCGCTGCAGTGTTATCGCTTCCTGCGCTCGCAGAAGAGAGCGATCGCAGACACCCCGAGCACCACGGCGTGCAGATCGCAGCGAATGATGGTCACGATCACGGCCAGGAAGCTCATGACCACGGCAAAGATCACGGTCACGAAGACAAGGGCCATTACGACGCGAAAACCTTCGCCTCTGTAAAGGAAGCCTGGGCGTTTCTCGGCACGGCCACGGCCGACGCGGAGAAGCTGGCGGCTGAGGACAAGATCGAACCGATCCATGAGCTGGCCGAACAGATTGGGGCCGCGGTCCACACGCTCGAAGACAAATCCGACATGGTCACGGGCGAGGCCAAGACAAAGCTCACGGCCGCACTAAAGCAACTCGATAAGGCTGCGGACGAACTGCACCATTCGACAGAGGGCAAAGACGCAGACGCCACTGCTCTCAATCTGAAAAAGGTCAAGGGACTACTGCCGCTCATCCAGGGCCTTTACCCCACCGGAGCGCTGTAGTTCCCGGAGGATGCCGCTCTGTAATCCCCCGAGCGGCATCCTCATCTTTCAACGAGGGGCAAGCCATGAAAACAAAATCAACGTGGTTGCTGCTTGCTACTGTTGGTCTGTGCGCGTTGAGCGCACCTGCCTCTCTAAAGGCAGTCACCAACGATCCCACGCTCCTGCGGATCAACGATACAGAGCAGGAGATACACGATCGCGCCGCCCGGGCGGTCTTGCAGGGACGGCTCCTTCAAGCGTTGAGAGGGTTCGACGAGATACTTGCCCTCGACCCCTCCAATGCGTCGGCCTACTACAACCGCGGAAACGTGCGCTATCTGCGCGGCGAATTCGAACTTGCCGTAAGTGATTTCACGTCTGCGCTCAAATTCCGGCCCGGCTTTGCCGCCGCGGCCATGAACAGAGGCGTCGCGCTATCAAATCTCGATCGCCTCGATGAAGCGCTCGCCGATCTCGACAATGCGGCCGAGCTCGACCCTGCCAACCCCGACGTCCTCTTCAATCGACTTATCGTGCACGTGAAGCGCGACTCCATTGACGCAGCGCTCGCGGATTATGATCGAATGGTCCAGCTCGACGGATCTGGCCTGGATCTTCCCGCGACCAGGAACAGGCTCAAAGCGCTCCTGGGCCGCGTCGATGAAATGGCAGTGGTCGGGCGCGAGCGCAACCGGCGCATCGTTGCCGAGATCGATCACGCAAGAAGCGTTGAACAAGTGCTCGACTTCGCCGAGCGCACATGCATCCGCCACGGGGACGATAAGTCAGCGCTTACGACGCTCGCACAGTCTGACGGGTGGAAGAGCGCAACCGAAAAGCAGCTCCAGGAAAGCAGCACGCCTACCATAAAGATCACCGCAGGATGGACACTCAGTAACCGACTCGGAAGCATCGCCGTCATTCAATCCAGATCCATCCAATATCCCGACCAGGTTGCGTGTTCGATCACCGCCAAGCTCGGGGACGCGCATTGGTTCGATGATTTTGCGACGCTCTTCACCAGCAAGTTCGACTCTCCACGCCTAGTCATCAAGGAGTCTGAGGGCAGGCGGGAAAGCCAACTGGTTGTGGTCCGACACGATCAGGCGCGCATCGAAGTCACGCTTTCGCAGCTGACAGAGAACCGCGTGTTATCGGTCGCCACGATTCACGGAAGGGTCGGGCATGTTCCGCCGCGGTGAAACAGGTGGGTCTATATCCTCAGGGGTGGAATGAAGCCGCACAACCAATCGCCGGACCAAAACCGGCGGCGAGACGGAAATTTCAATGGCCTGCTGGAGCTGCGCGGACTTACATCCGACCATCGCGCCGCTCTGTGGGCAGTGATCGCAATCGCAGGCTCAATGTTTGTCATTGAGACCGCCGCAGGCCATTTTTGCGGCTCACACGCACTTCGCGCTGACGCTTTGGATTTCTTGAGCGACGCGTTGCTCTATGGGTTGAGCCTTTCCGTGCTGGGCAAAGGCATCCGCGCGCGTGCTGGCGGAGCCCTCTTGAAGGCAGGCATCATGTGCGCAGTGAGCGCCTGGGTTCTTGGTTCGACCATATATCACTCCGCGGCGCCCCAGCTGCCTCACGCCGGGATTATGGCAATGTTTGGTGTCCTCGGCGTCATCGCAAATATTGTTTGCCTCGCAATCCTGGCACCGCACACCGGCGAACGTCGCGTATTCCGCATCTATGAGGATGAGAAGACGGGGCCCGATATTCTTGGCAGCTCAGCCGTGGTGGTCACGGCTGCAGTTGTTTGGGCGCTTCAGTCCCCTTGGCCAGATCTTGTGATTGCTGTCATCGCGTCCGCCCAGCTCGTTTGGCTAGCCTTGAAAGGCTGCAATCTGCCCTAGCTTCCTACCGGATGAACGAAGCCACCACCGCCAGGAGGCGCAAATGATGAGCAAGTTGCGGCTAGATATTCCATTGGTCCTGCCGGAAATACCGGATGTGAAGGATTCTTGCGTAGACCGCCTGATCGCCGACCTTAAGCTGCGATCCGGAATTGAGGACGCACACATCACCGGCAGCGGCGCTGGTCGCGCGGCAGAACTGTGTGTCCACTACGATCCGGACGAGATCACATTCGCCCGGCTGCGCGAGATCGTTCGCTCCACCGGCGCTGCCATCACGGACCGGTTCGGCCATGGCCTTTGGGAAGTCGAGGGGATCGCTCATCAACGTCGTGCGCGGTCAGTCGAGGCCCAATTGCGCGAGCTGGATGGGCTTATCGAAGCAGAAGTTACCGCCGCCGGAGCTATCCGCGTAGAATTTGATAGATCGCGCACCTCACAAGATCAAATCCTGGGCCTCCTCGCACAAGCGGGCGTCAAACCCAAGAATGGTCCCCGCCGCCCCGAGAAGCAGCGCGGCAATGCACGTGGGCACGATGAATCAGAACGTCACGACCACGCACACGGTAGCATCCTTGGCCTGGATCCAGAGATGGCCTTTGCCATTGCTTCCGGCGCAATGCTGGTGACTGGATTCGTTATAGAGAAATTTGCTGCAGCCGCGCCGTCATGGCTTCCGCTCACATTCTATGTAGCGGCATATTTTTTTGGCGGACTCTTTACTCTGCGTGAGGCGTTCGACAATCTCCGCCACCGCAGGTTTGAGATCGATACACTGATGCTGGTCGCCGCCGCAGGTGCTGCAGCACTCGGCGCCTGGGCCGAGGGCGCGTTGCTGCTCTTCCTCTTCAGCCTGGGTCATGCACTCGAGCATTATGCGATGGGGCGGGCGAAACGCGCCATCGAAGCTTTGGCCGAGCTCGCTCCGGAGACCGCTCTTGTACGACGGGACAGCCAGACGATCGAAGTCCCGGTCGAGCGCCTGATCATCGGCGACGTCGTAATCGTGCGACCGAATGAGCGCCTTCCGGCCGATGGATTCGTCGTGAAAGGTATGTCCAGCGTCAATCAGGCGCCGGTGACGGGAGAGAGCATTCCTGTCGACAAGCGCCCTATCGAATCGGTCTCCGCCGCGCGTGCCCGCCCGGATGCGGTTGATGCGACCTCGCGCGTGTTCGCAGGCACGATCAACGGCGCAGGTGCTATCGAGGTCGAAGTTACGAGGCTCTCGACCGATTCGGCCCTGGCAAAGGTGGTACGGATGGTCAGCGAGGCAGAGACACGCCGATCCCCGACGCAACGCTTCACTGACCGTTTCGAGCGCGTGTTCGTGCCCACCGTCTTGATCCTGGCCGTCCTTCTCCTATTCGCCTGGGTGGTCGTGGACGAGCCATTCCGCGACAGTTTCTACCGGGCGATGGCCGTGCTCGTCGCCGCCAGCCCGTGCGCCCTTGCCATTGCCACGCCCAGCGCGGTTCTCTCAGGTATCGCGCGTGCGGCGCGCGGGGGCGTCCTTGTTAAAGGGGGAGCACCGCTTGAAGAGCTCGGCTCTTTGACCGCTATTGCCTTCGACAAGACGGGCACGCTGACGGAGGGACGTCCACGCATTACAGAAATAGCGCCGACCGGAGACGTGGCCGAAGAGGAACTCCTGGCCGTCGCTGTCGCGGTTGAATCGCTGAGCGACCATCCGCTTGCGGCTGCGATCGTGCGGGACGGACGCGAACGGCTTGGTGGACAGGATGATGTGCCGCCAGCAGGCGATCTCAGGAGCTTCACCGGCCTTGGCGTCTCTGCCGTGCAGGGCGGTGAGGCGGTGTGGATCGGCAAAGCCGAGATGTTCGGCACCGACGATATCCCCGCCTTGGAGGAGGAGACGTTAGCCGCGATCGCCCGGCTTCGCGAGGGTGGCCGTACCACGATGGTGGTGCGGCGTGGAGATAAGGACCTGGGAGCCATCGGGCTCATGGACACGCCTCGGAAGGGCGTCCGCGATACGCTCCAGCGTCTGCGCTCCTTAGGCATTACGCGAATGATTATGATCTCAGGAGACCATCAGAAAGTCGCCGACGCGATAGCGGGGGATGTCGGACTCGACGAGGCGATCGGCGATTTGATGCCGGAACAGAAGGTCGAAACCATTCGCAAGCTTCGGGCCGAGGGGAAGGTAGCAATGGTGGGGGATGGGGTGAACGATGCTCCCGCCATGGCCAATGCAAGCGTCGGCATCGCCATGGGAGCGGCGGGCTCGGACGTGGCGCTCGAAACCGCCGACGTAGCGTTGATGGCGGACAACCTGGCACACCTGCCTTTTGCTGTAGGATTGAGCCGGAAAACGCGCGCGATCATCGTGCAGAACGTGTTCGTAAGCCTGGGCGTGGTCGCGCTCCTGGTGCCCGCCACAATATTCGGTCTGGGCATCGGCCCGGCCGTCATCATGCACGAAGGATCGACCTTGGTGGTCGTCTTCAACGCCTTGCGGCTTCTGGCCTACGCCGATCCGCCTTGACACAGACGTCCAAGCAGAACCTCACAAGACAAGAAGGGGCGCTTGCGCGCCCCCTCCGTCTTCCAATTTTTTGGAGGAACTAGAAGTTCAATTGGGTACCGAGGGTGACCTGAGTTGCTTCGCCATCAGCAGCAGCAACGCCACCGACGTTTTCAGCATCCTGGAACTGAACGGCGCCGCGGAACGTCATGCCCGGACCCCATTCATAGATCACGCCAGCCGTCCAACGATCGACTTCCTCGTCGTCAGAACCGGTAACGTCTTCCGTTTCGCGGTTCAGGTAGGACAGACCGAGTTTGTAGGGTCCCGTGGTGTAATCAACACCAGCAACCCACAGATCCGTGTCGCCATCTTCGCCAGCAGCACCTTCGATGCCGTTGTTAGACGTCAGGTAAGCTGCGCCCAGACCGAATGCGCCCCAACCGAGGTTGGCGCCAACGTTCCAGGTTTTCAGCTCATCGGAACCGACAGCGCCAGCGGCGGCATCAGCTTCCGTGCTCATGGTGCTGTAACCAGCGCCGAGAGCGAGATCGATTGCGTCGAACGAACCTTCGTAACGAGCTGCGATTTCGATCGCGTCTTCGAAGTGACCAGCGGTGTTGTCACCGTTAGCCGGAGCGAAGCCAGCGTTCGGACCGTCGCCAGCCATAGCGAAACCACCGAGCGTGAAGCCCGCGTTGGTTGCTGCACTGGTCGGCTCGATGGACGGGGTGTACGAAACAGCTGCCTGGAACCCGTTAAAGACCGGGGTGATGTAGGTCAGTTTGTTGCTGTACGCCGAGTCATCGTGCGCGTAATCGACGTAACCGCCGTTAGCTGCGAGGATCGTGGTGATGTCCGGACGGATGCCGTCAACTTTGTCGTCAGCCGAAGGAGCGCCAACCTGCAGGAGGTAGGTAGCACCATCTTCTTCGCCGAGGTTTACACGACCCCAGGAGGAAGACAGGTACAGATAGGATTCTTCAACGAAAGCGCCATCGGAACGGTCAGCGAGCAGCTCCATGTGAGCGCCAGCGGTGATGCCGTTGTCGAGAGCGACTTCACCGTTCAGGTGCAGTTCGGTGTCCTTGCGGAAGTCGAATTCGCGGGTCGAAACGCCCACGCCATTGTCCTGGTCGGTGTAAACAGCGTAACCGCTGATGTAACCGCCGAGGCCGAGTTGCAGGGCAGGCTCGTCAGCGCGTGCCGGAGCGGCAGCGACGAGAGCGAGACCGGCAAGTGCGGCTGTGCTCATCAAAATGTTTTTCATGGAATATTCCCTTGTCAAAATTGGTCCCATCGAAATAAATGAAGACCGGGTTTAAAAACGCCCGGAAAACAATCCGCGCTTGAAATGCATTGAACGGCAATTAATGCTTTTGACACAGGAAAACAAAAATTTCGGCATTTCGAAAGTTTTCGACTGTCGCGAAAATGCAACAGGTATTTTACATATGACAATCAAACGCTTAACACAGGCAGAATTTATTCGGGATATCGAGGCATTCAGCCTCCTGAACGACATCGCATTGAGCGACATTGGATATCGCGCGCTAAATGACCGCGCCTTTTATGCGAAAATAAAAAAGGGGCTGTCGCCGACGCTTCAAAGGGTCGAGCGCGTATATGACTTTATGATCCAGGTGGAAAACGCAGCGCCGCCGCCAAAGCCGTCTGACCTGACTGAGGTGGACGTCCCCTTCAAGGCCAAGCGCAAATTGCGCCCAGCTGCTCCTGCTGGCAGCTACGCGTCACGCCTCGACAAGGATGAAACGATTGTAGCCTTCATCCTTCGCGCCTATCGCCGGCAGCTTGATGGTAATTTTACTCGCGCCGATCTCAGGAAGGCCGATCCGTCGGCCATGCGCGCCCTCGTGCGTTGGGAACAGGAGCACGGACGAATCCCTCTGGAGAAGCTGAACTTGCCCACCAAGAAGGAGCGGTTCACCCGCATGATCGAGTCCGGCGTCGACAATGAGCCCGACCCGCTTCGGCGAGCTGCTCTCAAGAAGATTGCTTACGCACGCAGATATCGGGAACTCGCGAGAAGTGACGAGGGCACCGGCTAAGCGATCGCCCCGGCTGGCAGAATGATAGTCGTCTTCGTCAGCGCTCCCGTAGGATACAGAAGAATGATGATGTTGTGTTTGGTGTCGAACGACTCCGCCACACACTCATGTCGCTGACCATTTCTATCTGCCATCGACAACGAAGTTGGCTTGATCATGCGGCGACCATGCGTCGGAAGCAGCCTGCCAAGCGGGTGATCGAGCGTAATCCATTCGTCGGCTGGAAGAGGGAATTTAGCACGGAAGGACGGGGACGGCTCAATGCGACGGACGGAAGCTCGCGCGCCGACCCCCTCACAAAATTCAATCTGGTTGAGAACGATGACTAGGCATTCGCGATGGTTCGTCCGAGCGAACTCGCGAGCTGATGCATATATCGACGCTCCAAAGCGGGTCGCCAGCCTCATCGGTGATTTTATGGCGAGAGCGCTGTCGGCGGCCAATTTCGCGTATGCGTCGCCCTGGAAAAGCGCATACCGCGCAAAGTTATTGGCCTCTCGCTCAAACTGATCAGCGATCTCCGGCGATAGCGTTTTCTCGCAGTCCTGGAAAAACCTAAAAATCTTCCTGTGTGCAGGAAGCTCGTGATGACCTGTCTCGTGAAGCTTAAGGAAAGTCTGTTTGGTTCCGGTGACGTTGTCATCAATGTGAATAATGCTGTCGCCGGGATCATAGACGCCAAACACCTTGGCGAGTGCTGATTTCACATTCTTGAGGGTCTCAGCCGCTTGCGTCGCCATGTTGGCGGCCTTGCCCGCGAGATAGGCCATGAAGCCTTCAGCGTCGCGGAGACTTTTGCTTTCGACGCGCAGTTTAGCAGCTGCCAGAATGTCGTCGATCGGCGTCGGAAAGCGCTCCCACACGGACGCGCGGTCGAGGAGGGCATGAGCCCGTGCCTCAACCGCGCGGAGCTCGCTCGGGTCGAGGCTGCAATCGTCAGCTTTCATCACCTTGCTGCTTCTTTCCTCGGATGTATTTCAGGTAGTCCAGAAGAGCGGCCTGCTCAGCGTCTGTGAGGTTATATTCGGCGAAGGTCGCAACTCGCCCGTGTCGTTCCCCGGTCGAACGCAGACTCGCACCAACAGCCGATCGAAGTCCGGAGGCCGGCTTTAAGTAGCCCGCGCGCTCCATTAGATCGTTGAAATCGACGCCGTACAGTTCCGCCAGAGCATTCAGGATGTTCGGCGACGGCTGCTTGATCTTGTCGTTTTCGATCTGGGAGAGGTAGGCGTTCGACACTTCCTTGTTCGTCGCCTCTTCGACCTGCCGAAGTGTCAATTTCCTGCCTGTTCGAATCGACGCGAGGTGCTGGCCCAGTGTCAGGCCTTTACCACCAGTCGCCTGCTTATCGTCCGCCATAAGGTACCATCCTCCTGAATCTACTCGTTTTTTAGGCGTTTTCGCTGCGCAAGTCAAGCATGCTTGTTATTTGCTTGATATTATTAGCATGCTGTGTTATCTATGCAGATAGGGGCCCATGGGGGCCAAGACAACACTGTGAGGACACCATGTCATTAGGAGAGGGCGGCGCAATCGCCGCGGACACTGCCGAACCCGACAAAGCTGGCCACAACGGCCGCAATGTCACGATTAACGACCGCTCGTTCGAGGTCTACGATCCCGTTGCGAACGGACGCCAGCTGCTGACAGAGGGCGGTTTCGACCCGGCTTCAGACCACGTCCTCATCCAGCTGTTGAAGCGCGGTTCACGCTCCGTCGGTCTCGACGAGAGCGTCGATCTACGCGGGCAGGGACCATACGTTTTCCGGGCATTCGAAAGCGATCGCGTTTTCAACTTTACGCTCGACGAGCGCGGATACGAGTGGGGCGCGTCTTCAATCCCGGAAACGGAGCTCCGCGATATCGGCAGCGTTCCGGAAGACAGAGTGATCGTACTGGAGCGCAAGAACAAGCCGGACCTCGAGCTCGGCGACGGAGACGTCGTGCAGCTGGGCGACTCAGGAACCGAACACCTTCGTACCCGTAAGGGTCTGATCACCGTCCTACTCGACGGGGACGAGAAAGCGATCGCGCGCGGGACCTACACCACCGAAGAGCTCATCCAGCTTCTCGGCGTCGAGCAGGGCTACGTCCTTGATGTCGTGAACGACCAAGACCAGCTGGAGAGCCTGAAACCCGGCCAGAAGATCAAAGTCCGCAAGGGCATGAAATTCATCAGCCACGCTCCTTGCGGAGGCTCCTCATGAGCGACAACGCCGCCGACCTGGCTGCGCTTCGCAAAATCCACGAGGACTGCACCCTCCTTCGGGAGGGTGGGGTTCCCGTGGCGCTGCTCCGCAGTTTTGGCTTCCGCGCTGGAAATGATGATCAGCGCATGGACCTGTTGCTCTTCCCGTCGCAACACAGCGGCTACGTCACTAGGCTCTTCTTCGAGAAGGCGCTCGAGGGCCGCGGTCGCAGCCAAAACTGGCATCAGCATCGTGTCATCGATCGAAACTGGTGGGCGCCATCGTGGCAGAACGTTCCGGTTTCGCTTCCATGGCCCGCAATGCTCTGCGCCCACCTGGAGGCCGTGGCATGAAGATTCTCTTCAAGATCACGACTGATCTCTTGACCCAGATGCGTGCAGACCTGGCGCGTCCACACGCGTTCGCGCACGAGCGTGTCGGCTTTATTTCCGCCGGCGTGGCGTCTGTCGGACGCGACATCATCGTGCTCGCCCGGAGCTATAGAGCGGTGGACGACGACGACTACATCGAGGATCGATCGGTAGGCGCCATGATGGGCCGCGAGGCAATCCGCAAATCGCTTGAATGGGCGATGCAGCAGCGTCACGCGATATTTCATGTCCACACCCATGGCGGCCACGGCGTACCTGGCTTCAGTGGCGTGGACATCCGGGAAAACCGCAAGTTCATCCCGGACTTTTTTAAGGTCGCTCCCCAATGCGTACACGGCGCACTCGTCCTGAGCGACACCGCTGCGCGCGGACAGGTCTGGCTCGAACGTCATGGGCGTGACTTCCCGATCGACGATTTCGTGCAGGTTGGTGCTTCGCTCATGAAATGGAGGCCATCATGAATCGTTTAGTGCGTCAGGGATTCCTCGGCGACAACAGCGAGAGCATTCTCGCGGAAGTGACAATCGGGCTTGTCGGTCTCGGAGGCGGCGGCTCCCACGTCGCCCAGCAGGCGGCTCATATCGGGATTGGCGGCTACGTACTCGTCGATCCTGACCGTATCGATCTTGGTAACACGAACCGTCTTGTCGGCGGACGCCTGTCCGATGTCGTGCTGCGCTCCTTCAAGACCGCCATCGCAGCACGAATAATCCGAGGCCTCAACCCACTCGCCCGCCTTCGCGAAATCCGCAGGCCGTGGCAGGACGCGACGGAGCATCTAAAGCGCTGCGACGTCATCATCGGTGCAGTGGATTCATTCCGCGAGCGCGAGCAGCTTGAACGCTTCGCGCGCCGGTATCTCATCCCCTACATCGACATGGGCATGGATGTTCATGATCTTCCTTCGGGCGGCTACCTTGTCTCGGGTCAGGTGATCATGTCATCGCCCGGCCACCCGTGCCTGCGTTGCTGCGGCCTAATCACCGACGACAGGCTGCGCGAGGAGGCGCGCCGTTACGGCGCCGCAGGCGGACGCCCCCAAGTCGTGTGGCCGAATGCGATCCTCGCGTCGACGGCGGTAGGTCTTGCCGTTCAGCTCGTCACACCCTGGCACGGCAAGTCGACCCCTTTTGTCTATCTCTCCTACGACGGCAACAAAGGTACGGTTGTTCCGAGCCCGCGCACGGCGCTACTCCATAATGCCTGCTGTACGCATCACCCGGCGGACGAGACCGGCGATCCGCATTTCGATATTCGCTCCCATCTCGCGTGGCGCCCTGACGCTGACCGCGCACCTCGCTGGCAGACCTGGCTCCGGCGTTTGGGATTGCTGAAATGACAGCAAATGCACCTTCAGCAACATCCCGCTCGTCCACACCCGGGGCCGATGGTATGGTCCTCGGCGAGAGCTATGGACGACTATTTCGCGCGCGCGTTGAAAATTCGTCCACCATCGGCTATGCAGGTGATTACACAAAAAACCTGCGGATGATGATGACCGATAAAGATCTCCAAGCCGACTACCTCCTGCTCGCCAAAGTAGCTCTTTCGGGTCGTCCCCAAGATGTACAGCTTGCCCTGCACCGCGCGTCTAAGCGGTACCGCAACTCCGCGCCCGAGCTTTCCGATGCGGTCACCGCACTTCTGCGCACATCACCGACCCAGGCCTCGCCGCTGAGGCGCCAAGCGGAAACACCGCTACCCGTCGATGTGGATTCCCGCCTTCATCTGATGCGCGTGGAAGAACGGCCGACGCTCGACCATGATTTGATTTTGCATCGTCACGTCTCGATCCAGCTTGAGCGTCTCGTCAGGGAGCGCAGAAAACCAGAAGCCCTTCAAAAGGCCGGGCTCCTGCCCACGCGCACGGCTCTCTTCACCGGCCTGCCAGGCGTCGGGAAGACCATGGCGGCCCGATGGATTGCGCGCGAACTCGGCAAGCCGCTGCTGGTTCTTGATCTCGCAGCTGTCATGAGCAGCTTTCTTGGCCGCACCGGCGTTAATCTTCGGCACGTGCTCGATTACGCAAAGACGCTCGACTGCGTCCTATTGCTCGATGAACTCGATGCGATAGCCAAGCGACGTGATGACAAGAGCGAGATCGGCGAACTCAAGCGCCTTGTCACCGTTCTTCTGCAGCAGATCGACGACTGGCCAGCCTCTGGGCTTCTCATCGCAGCAACAAACCACGAAGATCTACTCGACCCCGCCGTCTGGCGTCGTTTCGAGGCTGTCGTGTCGTTTCCGCTCCCGGAAGCGGCAGAGATAACCCAACTGGTCTCGGCCTTGCTCGCACCGCATATGACGACAAGCAGCAACTGGGCCAAGGTTCTTGGACTAGCGTTGAAGGGCCGCTCTTTCAGCGACGTAGAACGCGACATTCTCGGCGCGCGCCGATCGGCGGCCGTCATGGAAAAGAGCGTCGACGAGGAACTGCTGGCTTTGATCCACTCGGAGACGCGATCCAAGCCTGACCGCATCGCGCTTGCGACAGCTCTCGTAGAAAGCAAACTTCTTTCCCAACGCCGGGCACGAGAGTTGACCGGCATTTCCCGCGACACGATCAGAAGCCACGCATCACAGGGCAATAGCGCCGCCGCCCGTCGGACGAAAAAGGCGCGTCTCCGGGTGATTAAATGACAAACTACATCATCGGCAGAGGCGAACTGCTCGTGACCGACACCATCGGTGCCGGTGGGGGAGGGGACAAGCATCCCGTATACACGTTTGCGCAAGCACGTTCTCGTCTGATGCCGATGATCCGCGACACCAAACTCAGGATCGACTCGTTACCCGCAGAGGCCTGCCCTGGCGATCAGGCTGTTGCCGCGCTCACCGTCAACCCCGAGTACATCGCCAAATCATACTTCCCGACAGAGCTATTGAGAGCTGTTGGCCTAACGACCGTTGGCAGCAAGCCGAAGAAAATTACGCCCGCGAAGCGCTCGCGCGGTCGCGAGCCGGAAGAGACCCTGACCACTCAGCTATTCGTCATGGGTCGACGCGATGCGTTTCGCAACTGGGACGTCAATCTCATCCAGAGGAACGGCGACGACGGCGTAGCTAAGGCACTCACCACGATCGAGGAAGTGCATGCGCCTTCTGTTGAGGAAAAAATTAAAGGTGAACTGCCCACCGAAGGCGAGGTCGTCCTTGAAATCGTGCTGCACGCTGACAAGCAGCGGAGTGAGCTCGTTCTCGCGGCCTTCAAGGCCTATCTGAGGGGCCTAGGTCTTAAGCCTGAGTTTGAACACCGCTTCTATGCCGGCGGTCTGTGTTTCGTTGACGTCGACGCGCCTGTTGAGCTTACCGACAAGATTGCGCTCTTCACTCCGTTACGCGCCCTTCGCCAGATGCCGCGCCTTCGTATGATGCGACCTGTTTTCCGTAGTGGAGGTTTTTCAACTGCGCCTGTCGTAATACCAGCTGAAGGCGCTCTCGACCCCAATCTCAAAGTCGCGATATTCGACGGCGGCCTCCCGGATAAACACCCTGTCACCGCGTGGGTCAGACCGATAGACACAACCGGCGGTCCTCCAATCGAAGAGGCAACCGATCATGGAGCTGCGGTCACCTCCGCGTTCCTGTTCGGCAACATCGATCCCGCCAAACCGTTGCCCCGCCCCTTTGCAGGCGCCGACCACTACCGGGTGTTCGATGCCGACAGCGAGCTCAGCCAGGATCCACGCGAGCTGGCTATTGTACTGGAGCGGATCGACAAAATTCTGAGCCGTAACCACTATGACCTTGTGAACTTCAGCATAGGCCCCGAGGTGCCAATCGTTGATGATGAAGTCCATTGCTGGACGGCGGTACTCGATGAGCGGCTGTGCCAAGGGAAGACGTTGGCGACTTTTGCCGTCGGTAACGGCGGCCTGGACCCATTCAAACGTGTGCAAGTTCCATCTGACTGCGTAAACGGCCTCGCTATTGGTGCTTGCGACAGTCCCGACACGCCATGGGCGCGGGCGCCTTACAGCTCGATCGGACCCGGGCGTAGTCCCGGTGTAATTAAACCAGATCTGGTCGAGTTTGGTGGGTCCCTGCAGAGGAACTTCATTTTGCTCTCGCCGTCCGAGACGCCGGAGCTTGTCGGCATAGACGGAGGCACCTCGTTTTCGGCGCCAAGCGCGCTGCGCATGGGAGCAGGCGTCAAGGCACATTTCGGTGCAAAGCTGAATACACTCGCCGTCCACGCCCTCCTGGTCCACACGCTTGAGCCGACCGAGCTGCCTTGTGCGGAGGTTGGACGTGGCCGATTGGCACGCACGCTTCACGAGGTCGTCGCCTTCCCAGACGACACCTTCCGTGTGATCTATCAGGGGCAGATCGGCTCCAAACAATACATTCGCCTGCCTATCGCACTCCCGTCGAAACCGCTCGAAGGCATGGTCTCAATCAAAGCCACTCTCGTCTTCGCGACCGCTGTCGATTCTCATCATCCAGGAAATTATACGCGGGCGGGTCTCGAGCCGTTCTTTCGTCCGCACGACGCCAAGCGTAAAAAGCCCGAGCAGCTTCATGCGAATGTTTACAGCAGCTTCTTCGGCAAGGCTCAGAAAGGCTTGACCGAGGAAGAGCTGCGGCGCGACAACTGGAAATGGGAGAATTGCCTGCATGCCGAGCACGAGCTGCGCGGGTCGAGCTTGCAGAACCCGGCGTTCGACATTCACTACGTGCCCCGCAGTGAAGGGCGCGACTGCGAGCCCGACGAGCCGCTGAATTACGCGATGATCATCACGGTCCGCTCCAAACGAACCAAGGACCTCTATAACCAGGTCGTCCGCGAGTATACTGTTTTGGAACCTCTCAAGCCAGTCATCGATATTCCGATTACCACCTGAGTCTGTGGCACCATTCTTCGAGTGCCGACGGGACTATGAAACCCTTCACCCGTCCTCTAAGCCTTCCGGTGCATCCTCATAGGTGGTGCGGTGATACAAAATGATGCTCAGTATCGATGCGAGCATCTTGCGGTGGGATTCTTCCATATCGTCGTAATGGGTTTGTCCGAATTTTATAGCCGCATACACCCGCCCCGTTGCAGCGGTGAGGAGCTCTGCCTGATCGAGGTCATGAAAGCCGCCTTGTTCGAGGATTGACTCATAGTCCATTCCGACCCAACGACCACGCTCCTTTCGGATCTTCCATTTCAGATGCTCGATCACGTAGTGAGCAAGCCGGTCCTCGTTGTCGTGATATTTGGATGGGGGCTGTGTGATGGCGATATCTTCGATCATTACGTTGAGATCTTGAGCGTAGCTGTTGTATTCGGGCTCGTAACGTTGCGCTTCATGATCCCAAGTCGCTTCCCACAGCGGCTTGATATGATCGAGAGGCCGAAGCACGTCGTAGTCGAGAAGATCGCTCCACGCAAAAAAGTTCCGAACGTCCTCGATGCTTGGCAGATTATCAGGCGGCACTAGGGTCCCCGCGATCGCGCTTCATTTTTCATAAGAAATATTATCACTCTTATGGAAATTGACCCACCTGGAGCGCCAAGAATTCAGCGGGAGCGGGCCTTAATCCCCTTTCGCAGCTTTCAACGAATCCTCCTACGAACCAGGCCTCTGCATGTGCTGTCCTCTGGCTAGCCGAATGGCAACGCTTGCGAGAGCATCGGATGCATGCTCGGCCGTGATCTGAGACACGGGGTCGAAAACAACCTTCAAAACGTCCGCGACCATACCCGAGGCGGGACTGTCCTCGACAAACGGAAATTGCCTCGAGCATTTCGCGAGTCGCTCGAACGCAGGCGGGTGAATTCCGTCGCCCGTGCCCCGCACCTCCTCTACGAGGCCGAGCCAGACCACGCCGATACCTACAGACAACAATCGAAATTCCTGCTCAGCCTCAGAACGCGGCTGTTTCAGTATCCAAGACGCGGCCCAAGCGTCGGCCTCAAACTCTTCCTGCATCTGTCGCTCAACAGTGCTGAGGACTTCATGCCCGAGCTTCAAGTGAGCTATTTCATGAAGGATGACCCACGCTGTAGCTCCTAGGAATAGATTATCGGTCCGCCATGCCACCGTACCTTCCGGTGCGTCGTATTCCGGCGCCGGAAGCTCATCCGGCCACTTAAACATGTGGTCTGCAATAACCCTCTTTGCTGCCTCAAGCAGAGCGTAAGCCTGCTGAGTCTCGCCTGTTGGCTTCAAGGTAGACTGACTAGCATCCCGGGCCTTCGCAACTTCATCGATCAGCAGCACGCAAGCGTAGGCCGTGGCCCAAATGCTCAGCAACCCCGCATAGCGCGCCTCTACGAAGCCTTCATCTACGTTGGCCAAGAAATTGGCCGGACCTTCCGCGAATTTTAAGTCGCAGATCTTTCCGCCGAACACTTCATTCAAGAGCTCCTTGTCACGTTCCGGCGCTATTCGAGTGGGCGACTCGGAAACGAGTTGTTCGAAATCCTGAATCAGTCGCTTGGCATCCGTCATGAAGGGCTCGATCTTGGGAACATCGCGGCTCCGCACTGGTCGGCGAAGCCATCAATCGGCTGTCCTACCACATTCTGCCCCAGTTCTCGACGTCTGCCACGCATGACGGGCCGGAATGATGCCGACTTTGCGCCGGTGCGCAGGCGCTGCAAGGGCTACGCCCTCGGCTTTCGGCTTCGCCGGCCGCCTCGCCTTTCAGGCTTCGGTTTCGCGCCCGCTTGATCCCCGTCGCCCTTCGTCCGGCATCGAGCCCGCAATCACGCGAGGCTCGAGAACGAAGGAGATTGTCATGTCCGGAACAGCCCGCGCACAGCGCCTCGATATCTACGCCGAAATCACCGGAAAGCTCATCACAGCCATCGAAGGCGATCCGGGCAAGCCCGACATGCCCTGGCGCAGGTCGTCACTTCCGCTTTTCATGCCTCAGAATGCGCTCACCGGTAACGCCTATAACGGCATCAACGTGGTCAGCCTGTGGGTCGCAGCCGAATGCCTCGGCTACAGCGCACCGATCTGGGCGACCTACAAGCAATGGTCGGAATTGGGAGCGCAGGTGCGCAAGGGTGAGAGATCGTCCCTTGTCGTCTTCTACAAGCAGTACGATGCCGATCCCAATCCGGATGATGCCGACGACAACGGCAAGCGCCGCGTCGCGCGCGCATCGAGCGTATTCAACGCCGCGCAGGTCGACGGCTATGCCCTTCCCGATTCGCCTCAACCACTTGGCCCAGTCGAACGCCTCGAGGCTGTCGACCGCTTTGTCACCGCGACAGGCGCACGCATCGAGCATGGCGGCGAACGCGCCTTCTATCGACCCGCGACCGATCACATCCAGATGCCGGACGAAAACCTGTTCTGCGGCACCGTTAACATGACGCGCACCGAAGGCTATTACGCGACACTGACTCACGAGCTGACCCACTGGAGCGGCGCCCCCTCGCGGCTTGCCCGCGACATGGGTAAGCGCTTCGGCGATGCAGCTTACGCAGCTGAAGAACTGGTCGCCGAGATCGCCTCGGCCTTCCTGTGCAGTGAGCTTGGCATCACGCAGGACACCCGCGCCGATCATGCGCAGTATCTCGCGCAATGGCTGAAGCTGATGAAATCTGACAGCCACGCGATCTTCACTGCTGCCGCACGCGCTTCCGAGGCAGTCGCCTATCTCAAGGCTCTACAGCCACCAGGCTGATGGTTCACTGGAGACGAGGTGTTCCGAGATTGAGGTGGCTGAAAATCCCGCGCACCCAGCTGACAGCGTAGCCGCCAAAGCTTGTTTCCAGTGCGGGGATGATATCCGCTATCTCCACAGGCTGACGGAAGTTCACACCAATGGAAGTTATCTCTCGTGCCTTTTCCAAAGCCATGCGATTTTCCGCCACTTCATTCAGAAGGACATTCAAAGCCAGAGCGGCATCGCCGAGATCTGAAAGTGCACCGGAAGCGTGAGCTTCGGCGAACATCGCGTCGTGAAGCCGTTCAAAGACATCGCCCCTGCATTCGCGAACTCGCTCCACTGCCTCATCGCCGGGCTCGTTTGCGATATAAATACGTTCGATCCGCCTACCTTGCTTGTTGAAGTAGTCGCAGAGCGTGAAGTTCGGATTGGCGTCTTTCACTTGAGAGCCCCCAAGGCTTCAGAGACTTCACCGTTCCTCGAATTCGGAGAAATCCGTCCAGTCGATCTTCGACATATCGTTCGGAGTGCCCGGCTCGTTGACGCGCAGTTCGATCATGCCGTTAACAGGAAAGGCGTCGAGCTTGATGCGGAAGCCCTTGCCGTCCTTATGCGGCCAAGCAACGCCACAGTCGTTCCAGAATGATTTTTGTCCCTCTTTGCCGGGGCGTACGGTGTAAGCAATGTGGGATGGCTTGTTCTTCAAATTGTTCGCTTGTTGAGAAAGTGCGGTCGTCAAATTTCCTCCTGGGTCTATACTTCGTATACTGTATTGCGCTCTGATAACCAAAGTTCAAGTGGCTAAAAAAAACAGCGCGCGATGTGTTCGCTATTATGCAATCACCCGGCAAAATCTCATCCGTCGCGTTCCGCACTGTTAGGTGCGGTATGGTGTAAGCCGCGTCACGCCAACCTCCGCGCTGACCGGCGCGCCGCCCGCATCCACGGACCGTCCCGCTCGGAATCGTCAGGCACCATAAATCGGAACATTCGCTCGCATTCTGGCTGGGGCGGCAGTCGATCGGCCACGATCCCGGCTATTGCATGCCGGGCTCTCACCTTCGGATAGTACTTCACCTCGAAACATCGCCGCCGGTACAGGCGACATTGCCAGGCTCTCCGAATTAGCATCAAGTCTCCGGCTGTCCTCGGCACCAAGGTCATCCGAATTCGATGCGCCGCTATGCGAACTGCCGTGTCGGCGTCATTCACAACCTGAATGATCTTCGCATGGTCCGGATAGCACGGGTTGCACCAACCGTTCCGGCTGATCCATGAGAACGCAAGTCTGGCTTCTGCGCGACGTATCAGGGCTTCTTCAAACATAGCCTCCAGCCACCGACCTCTGTTGCTCGGCCCCTCCACCGGATGCCAAGGCGCTCTCGCCATCGCGATCTCGGATTCAGCGATCGTCTCCAACCAACACAGTACCTCCCGCTCTTCACGCGTCGCGCCTCGGCCCAGACGGTCGTAGATGGCGTCAACCTTTTGTACCAATGGCCAGTAGTTATCGATCCATCGGGCGGCATACCGCTCATCGTCGAAGTATCGATCGTTGAGCAGTTTGAAATAGCGTGCCCTCCGGATGAGCCCTTTCACCAGACGCGCGGTTTCGACATCGAGCGCCGCGAGCGCTTTTGCAGAGGGCGGGGCAATCAACGGCTTTGCAGGCAGTGGCAGGGCCAGAGAAACAACGACAGTCCCCGCGCCGATACCGAATTGCCGTCTCGACAGACAGACCGGATCTTTCATGCGTACACCCACTGCCATTCGCGCCAGTCAGTTCGGCATCTCAATCCAGTGAAACCGCGCGCACGATTAAGCTCGACCGCCAGAGCAAGATGCGAGCGAGGAGGCGAGCTGGCGAGGCCATAGGCGTATTTCGCCTTTGCGATCTTGCCACCGAGTCCGCAGTGCATGTGCTCGATCGCCCGCCGTTTGAGCATGTGGTCGCCCGGCGTCAGCGCACGGCTTTCACGCAGAGCGTCGCTCGTTCGGGCAAACTTCCTCAGCGCTTTGATAGCGTCGTCCCATTGCTCGTGCTGCTGATGAAGCGGGTTGATCGGCCATGGCGACCACTCCGACAACCCACGGAGCGCGCCCTCGAAAGCTTGGTTGAGTTCGGCGAAGCCCTCACTTATTCCGTGGATCGGCGGTTCCCGGCGCAGCACCCATGAAATATCGTCCGGGTAGATGCTCGAAACCCATTCCAGGATCTCGGCGTCGTGTACGCCAGGCTGCTCGCTCCAATGAATGCACTTCGCTGTCTCGATAACGCCCTGGTAGGCATCGTAGTAAATGTCCCGTGCTGCATCGCTGCTGTCATAGATCGACTCTAGCCGCGCAAAATCCTCGCTTCGCGCCATCAGTTCGCGAACCAATCCCCAAAATTCCCGGTTGTTGGCATCGCCAGCGGGAGGCATTTCAAGAACCCGGGCCAGAGCGACGTTAGTGCCTGACATGAGCCATGCTGCCGGAAGCATGGCTCCCCCGCCCAGCAATGCCCTGCGCCTTGTGATCGGGTTCATCGCTTCACAGTCCAGTTGCAATGGAGGAACGCGACTTGGGAAACAGGAAGTCGTCGTAGGGGCTCGGCTGCCATGGCAGCGGTGTCACAATCCGATCGGGAATGCTGACGGCCGTCCTGCGCTCAACCGCCCGCCGCAAGATCTCAATTGCCCGACGCTCGCTTTCGTCGTGCTCCACAAGCACCGATATTTTGCGCAGCGCATGCAATATCGTTGTGTGATCGCGACCGCCAAAGCGGCGTCCAAGCTCTGGCAAGGATCTGTCTGTGGCCTGGCGGGCGAGATATATCGCCCGCTGCCGCGCACGGACGAAGGGCCTCTCTCGCAGCGGTCCCAGTATGTCAGCGGGAGTCAGGCCTTCGCTACCGGCGGCGATATCGATGATGTTTTCGATGATCCGCTGTGGCTGTGGCTGCCGCTGCGTAACGACGACATGCGCAACGGCAGGTGTCACTCCAGTTGCGAACAGCCCGCTTATGGCCGTCAGTAGGTTTCGGCGATTGAGGTCTTTCATCCGGCCAACTCCATGCTCAGCCATTCCTGGCACCTGCTGCAGGTGAATTTTCCGCAGGGCCTTGCCCACGAAGCAAAGTCGACCGCGATTTCCCAAGGTTCGAGCGTGTTGCGCGCAATGGCGACGTCGACGATGTCGTCGTTGTTCAGGGATTCGATCATGCGGCGGAGAACCCGCCGGTCTGCGTCCGTCACCGGCAGGGTTTCCCGCAATATGCCCACTGCTTCGAAGGAGTTCCGCAAGTCCTGATAATAGTCGTCGAAGACGTAGAGACTGGTCGCGTAACTCATGACCTGACGCTTCCGGGCATCGAAAAATCTCTGCACCGCTCGCGCATAGGTTCGGCTCATGCCATTGATCATCGGCAGCCAGTACGCATACGCGCGCTCGCACGACGGCGGCACACATGCTTTTGCGAACGCGATGGCATCGTCCCGGCCGGGCGTATCGTCCGTTATCGATTCGCGTGCCCGATCCGCCGCGCCGACAAGATCGTCGTACCGCGACTGCCACTCATGGAGTGACGTGAGGTCCGGAAGATCAGCATTCTCGATCGCCCTGAATCGCGCCAGGCATTCGCTCAGACGGTCCAACGCGCATCTAACGTCGAGATCACCGATACCCGAAGGCCTGACGGAAAATTCGCCCCAGTCGCCAACCGCTGCTGCAGGCAGCAGCGCGAGGCTCGCTGTCCCGCTTATGAAATGCCGTCTTGAAACGTCTTCCATCTTCGCTCACCTCGCGCTGCCTGCGGCATTGCTGCGGACGAGATGGTGGCGCTCCTGAGGCAGAAAATAGTCGGCGGCGATCATCCGATTGATCGACGTTCACTCAATGGATGTTCTTGATGAAAACTTCGGCGAAGTTTGCCGAACACGTCGGCAACTGCTGTGACGTGCGAGTGCGGCAGCGACTAAATTGCCAGCCGATTCAATCAAACACTTTCGGGGTAAGCTGTTGCGCGCCAGCCGCGTATCTCCGCTGGCACATCAGAGTCAGAATTCGCGTGAACAAGTTGCGAGGGGCGATCGGCCTTCTATCTCGCAGCTAAAGCGAACCCCTCTCGCGGACCTCCGCTCGCGCATATGCCCGTCCTTCATGATTGGGGTCTAACCGCATCCGGTAGCTATGGGTCAATGGGTTGCCCGCTCCATTCGCGCCCCGACGCAAAGCTGGGCGCTCCCGTGTTGCCCATGGACCCGCTCCGCGGACGCGGTTTCTTCGTCCCCATCAGGACGGGCGCTGTGCCCGACCGAAACGAAAGAAGAGGAGTTCGATATGAGCAACAAGAAAGAAACCAAACGTCCGACGCACAGCGTCTACGTTATCCAGGGCGAAGAAAAATCTGAACACTGGACCAAAATCGGCGCCGCCTGGCCGCACAAAGACGGACAAGGCTTCAGTCTCGTTCTCGACGCCTACCCAGCAGGCAATGGCCGCGTCGCCATCCGCCTCAACACCGAGAAGGACACAGAGAACGCCAACGGGGGTCAGCAATGACCCCCAATTTCTCAAACATCCCTATTGCCGCAGATGAATACGAAGCCCGCGTGGAACGCTCGATCTGCCGCGCCGACGAGCTTTACGACCTCGATGGCGAGACATTCTTCCGCAACCGTGGAGGCCGCATTGAAACCGGTAGCTGGGAGGTCGAGCCATGACCTCCCTTTCCCTTCGACGCCGCTTCATGACCGTGGCCGTCCGCGGCAGCACCCGTGACGGGTTCGATCCGGAGCGCGGGATCGAACACATCCCGTTCAGGTGGCGTGGCATCTCAATGCGCATCATGTACACGCAGAACGCTTACGGCTCGCCGTCTTCGATCTATCACTTCAGCCGCCTCGAAGTGCAGTCGGACCGCAGGGTGCCCTTACCGATTACTGAAACCGGCTACAAATCCCAAACGCAGCCCGGCGGCACTATCGAAGCCGCCGGAGGGCCGGTCGCCTATGTCGAACGATGGCTGAATCAGACCGCGCAAACGAAAGAATGGCGCGCGATCGAAACCGAGCTCAGGCAGGGGACTTTGTTCTGAGCCGCAAATCCGCCGATTAGTCGACCACCAATTCGGCCCAGCCTTCAGTGTGCTGCGGAAATCGGGCATCCGCCTGCCGGATGTCGGCCAGGGCCTGCCGCAGAAGTACGGCAACCTTATAAGCCTGCGGTTTGTAGAGGCTACCGGCCACGGAGAAGTTCGAACCGTCATGGAAGTACAGCCAAACCTCATAGCGCTTTGGCTTGTTGGGCTCGGGATACAGCACTTCCGTTTCCTGCGATTGCACGGACGAAATATCGGAGTGCGCCCCGAGCACGTAGGGCCCAAACACAAGGCTCCCCATCCATCCGCGCGGCATGGTGATGCGTCCATCGCGCTCGAAAGTAAGCTCGCAATGCGCCGTGCACAGGTGATGGCCAAACACGAAGAGGCTCACGCCAAGCACGAACAGACCCATCGCTGCAAACATCAGTATCTCGCCGTTCGGCGCATCTGATAGCGCCAGTCCCAGCGCGCCAAGACAACCGACCGCTATCACCATCAAACCGTTGTCGAGCAGCTCTGAAAGATCCTCGCAATCCTCGGTCCACTGCACGAGTGCACTCAGGATGTTCTTATTTTCATCGATATCCCACAGCCGCTCAGCGTTAAATCGAAACATGGCTCCCTCCCTATGCCGCCTGCGGCCGAAGCCGCTGCAAATGAATCGGCGGCCGTCCTGGAACAAGGATCAGCTGCCTGCCGGTCTCACGCGAAAAGTAGTGAGTGATTTCGTTCGGATCGAGCAGACGGACATTGCGGATGTGCTCGCGTCGCCCGCTGTCGCCCTGACTCATCGCACTTGCCGAAACCCATACATCCTGCTGCTCGACCAACTGTGTCGATCCAAGCATCTTCGAGAGATGCTCGGTCGTGGTCATATCGGCATTGCCGAATGCCTGGATCACACCCGCATTCCCCAGAAACGTTTCCCACGATTTCGGGTAATGCGTTTTGAGTTGCGTGAGATCCTGCAGCACACTCCACAGCTTGACGCCGAACCCGGCCATAAGGCCAGCCGCCGTTTCGATCGAGCGCATGTGCCCGAGCGCCGGAAACTCTTCGAGCACGAACCACACCGGTAGCTGGCCGCGCGGCACCGGCGCCCGTTCCATGGCGCCAAGCGCCTGCTGAATCACCATGCGCAGCCAACGGTAATGCGTGCCCATGCGCATACCCGGCAGCACAAGATAGATGGTAAGCTTCCCCGAGCGCAGATCGGAAAGACGGAAATCCGAACGCCCGGTCACGTTGACGACGTCGTCCAGAGGCGCCGTCTGCTCTTGCGCCGTCGACATGATGCTGGCGAGTTCGCGCTCGTTCTTGCCGAGAAACGTCCGTCCCACATACTCGATGATGCCATCGAACGCATCAGACGCCGCCATCTCGCTGAACAGCTCCGCAAGTTCAGGCGGCGTGCCGCAGAGGCGGCGCCGCACTTCCCGAAGGTTCGCTTGCCCGGGCGCGGTCGCGATCAGCAGCAGGATGATGCCACGAACGAGGTTGCGCGCCGAATCCGTCCAGTGCGGATCTTTGTTGTTCGGAATGATGATCGCGTCGCCAAGCTGGGCGGCATCTGCCGCAACCAGCTCGGGCCGCGCCTGGCTGAGCTCGTGAATGGGATTGTATGAGGCCGTTCGCACACCTGTCTCGCCAAACGGATCGAGAATGAAGACCTGTTGGCCCATACGACGGCGATGCTCGGCGGTCGCCCGCGCGAGCTCGCCTTTCGGATCGAGTACGATCATCGAACCCGGATAGCTCCGCAGGTTCGGGATCAGGACCGTTACTGTCTTTCCCGCCCTGCTCCCGGCGATCGTGACGACATGGCGATCGTCATCGCGGCCGACGACGCGGCCCTCATGCTCGCCAAGCAGAACCTTGCCCGGCTGCCAGTCCCAGCTCGGGCCGAGTTGGGATGGATGCGCCCAGATGCCCATCGGCGGGCCTTCAGCGCGTCCGGCTATGCCGGAGCCGCGCGGGGGAAATTCGATTGCGGTCATTTCTCCATCCCGAATAATCATCGTTATTGAGAATGGTCACGACCCGTCCGCCAATTCAAGCAGTCGGAAATTCCGCCTCGTCATCGTAAGCGCCGCGATGTTTCAGCATGTTCAGGTGAAATAAATTTTGTCGCGGCGAGCACGAATAGGTCATCGAAAAATATTTCGATGGAGTCATGTGTTCGTATGTTCAGCCTTGTTCGCTTATGAAAAGCGCAATTCATCCTTGCACATAATTGCGTGAATTATCGCAATGAGCGATATGAAGTTGGGAGTAACTCAGGAAACGAATTCGGACAGATTCAGTGAAGCACGTAGCGTAGAAACGCGGAGTAGCGAGATGTGGATTTGCAATCGTTTGCACTGCTGACGCAGGCAATCGATTGCAAATCCCTCTCGCCGGGGAGAGTGCTCCGCTACTCCTCCGGACCCCTCCGGTCAGGGCG
>JAATOF010004570.1:0-10574 GCA_013170925.1 Podosphaera leucotricha | reverse complement strand
GTCTAAGTGCTTTATAAATTGCAAAAGGGCTTTCGGATCACTTCGGTCATTTTTGATGGTTTCGACGGCCCAGTCGTAATTTTCTGTATGTTGGGATATCTAGTTCGAAGTAATACTGCTAGAAAAATTTGTAGTAATTCTGCAAAATATTGGCGAATTTATGAAGGTTTGAAGTCAGGGTGTAGTTCAGGATTTGGGGAATTTTAGGTAATGGGTGGCAATGAATTACCTGTATACAACTGAATGCGAGGTAAAAATACATGCACGAGGCTTAACAAACTATCCTAAATATACGACGGCTGAACATAAACTGAACAAGAAACAACATAACGCTTTGAATACGTTATTGTTCAGATTTCGAAGAAAACGTGCCGGCTTGAAAGTCTGTACCGACAGCAACCTCTCGAACTTTTTTTTGGCAGCAAATGAATGATTTTGGGTTGAAAACCCGCGAACGTTGTGCTAGCTTTTTTTGTCAGGTCTACGCGAATGTTGCTTATACAAAATGCGAGAGGGCCTGCAAAACTCACGTCAGTCAGTCCATCACAAAGCAGTTGGGGGAGTTAAACCACACATGTATTGCATATTGTTATTTATAACGCAGCATCTCTATCCTGCCCCCATGCAGCGTCGTGAGGGTGGTGCATTGGTCAATCATTACCGAAAGGCACTGAATGGCACGGAGGGTGCGCTGAAGAAACTGCCGCGGCCGTGGACCGCTCGCGTATTTCCCTTCCCCCTGACTCCTCGTCGCGATTAATTCAGCCCTGAATCCTGTCAAATTAGTTAAGCGAGTGCCGATTGGCGAGGAGACAAGAGTCATCAAGAATCTGATAAGCTTATAGATCTGATCCCTAAAAGGCCTGTGCGATATCTCCGGGCATGCACTTCAAACAACATCCAGCAGTAGTGGATTGCCGCCGCTCACGATAAGGCAATTCACCTGTACCAGATCTTCTCCATTTCCCGCATTTTTCATTACGAGATGCACACCAGGGAATCATTGTACATTAACAAGAGACAACTGGTCTGACTATTTAAGAGGATGCAGATAGATGAAAATTGCGGCTTCTTCTGTGACAGTGTGATTACACTAGTAGCCTAATAGGTTTCGCGAAAAATCCATCATGTACCCGATACGTGAAAGCAAATCAAGGTATCTTATAATTTTAAGTGGTTGCGTCGCACTTTATCAAAGCTACTGGGATTACAGATATTACAGTTATTCAAATTGATATCACATAATCTACCACAAACCTAGGACGCAATATTCGCCAATACGCTTCATGGGAGAGATCAATTTCTCTACATAAGATCTAATTGAGATGTAAAATCCACTAAATGCTTTTGAGTCATGAGTACAAAGCTCCGACTCCCTTAAACACCGGGAGATTTTAATAGACAAATCCATAAATAAAAACCATTACAGCGATCGCGAAGATTCACTGCTCATCATAATACCAGCACCTGGAAAGTTTCATAGCTCCAGAAGGAGCGAGTCGACTTCCTGAATCTCTGAGCCCAGCCTTACGACCGTCAACGAATCTTTCAAGATTTCGAATATTCCTCTGGCTATCCCATTGAACTATTTATCTCCTGGAGAGTCCTAAGTGACTTTTGGAGGATTGCTAATTTCTTATTCGCTCTGTCCTCGAACATGATTATTCCATCTAACCGAATAAAGGCCCATCGCATGCCTACAAGGTGAAAGACTTTGAAGATCACAAATTCGCACATAAGTGTCAACTCCGAGCACCGTGTGATATGTGTCTCATTAACAAACCCCGAAGTAACCTTAGCTTATGAGTGGTTGGATCGAAGCTGGAGGAAGATTGTAAGAGGCGAACCTCTTTTGGATGTTAAGCGACAGATTAGAGTTCTGTCAAAAAAAGTGGGTATAAATTTTGGAAGTCTCATGCACCTCCATTTCCTGTGGGTTATCAGCATTGTTTTTTGATGTACAAATTTTAAAAACAAACCATCTTGAAATTGTTTAATTCTTCCTTTATTTGTTGAGCAAGCATTGGAGTCAGTCGGTTACAGGTAGCAATTTCACCTCTTCGATCGTATTCACCGCTCGGCCAGGTATCATGAAACTGGATTCTAGGGCTAAATGTTGCGTTACGCTTAGCCCCGGAGCTCTGTGGTGTTCCTGGATGACTGTTTTGGCTAGCTGAATACCTCAAGGCAGACATGAAGTAGTCTTCTCCCCCAACAGACACAGAAGCTGCACGAACAGGTCCTTGTTTGTCGTCGTTCGGTGTACTGGGGGCTGTCGATCTTGGAGATTCATTTCCTGCTAGAGTTTGAGGTGAAGCCAGTTTTGAAACACTGGAATCAGCAGATAGGCCTTCGGACGTCGAGTTGTTCACACTACTACAGGATTCTATAAATGTTAGTTTCAATTGCAAAGAAGCAAAGGCTGTAGGGTTACTTTTTAATATTCCCTTTTTGACTGCAGCGAGCACATCCACGCGTTCCTTTTCTGCAATGCATGTGCTTTTTTTTGTAGGACTGTCGTTTTCAGAATTTCCGAGCAGATCGGAAACAAGGCTCGTACTTTCTAACCCAAGAGAAAGCTTGCTGATCTTCAGCGTTGTGACTGGGCTGGAAATGTCCTCGGTAACAGGTTTCGAATTTTTGCTTGACATTTCACGTTCTGCTTCAACTGTGACCATAGAGACTTGGGTACCACCTGAAAATGGAACTGCAGAATCTGCTGCAGGCACTCCGATTACCGATTTTGGACGAAATAGTCCAACTAGTGATCGAGTTGATTTTTTCATACCATTTCCCATTTTCCGAATCATTACAGATGCAGATGACGCGGTTGATGAAATAGAAATATTATCCGTCGATCCTCCGAAAAAGTTGCCTTGACCTGAGTAGATTCCAGACCCGATTCCTCCAGCTTCTTGCTGCTGAGCAATCTTGATTTGTTCAGCATCAAGATCATCTTCGAAATTAATTTTTCGTGATATTGCTACATCCCCAGGGAAGTTTGCAGAGCGATTTTCGGCCGAGGCGCGACGAAGTTCAGCGGCACTTCCGAATGAGAGAGCACGCCGTAATCTAGAGGTTTTACTCTTTTTTTCATCTTTTTCATTCAAGACAAAAAGTTTATTGACAGCTGGACTCCCTTTCTGTAATGAATTGCCATGTGCTTGCTTAGATTTAGAAGGGTGTTGGAGAGCTGCATTCACAGTGGAAGCAAACGCATCTTTTGTGGCTGCCCCAGCCGTTTTCTCTCCATTCGTATCAGTGGGCTGAGAAAGGGGAGAAGGATGAGAAGTTCGCTTCGTGGCGTGTGCTGATGAAGCCCGTGGGGGGATGTCAACAAGCCTTGGCACGTCTTGGGTAGATAGAGGTATAACAGATGATTGGAGACAGGCAGCTGCAGATGGGCGTGTAATAGATTGAGTACTTGTACGAGCTGCCTATGGAAATTAATTAGATTAGTTATCCGAAGGGAAAAGAAAACCCAAAGATGGATAAGTTTCCAAAAAAAGGCTATCACCATGAATAATAAGAAATCACTTACCGAACCTGTCGGAGAGCAACCACTTTGTGCAGATTTCAAGCTTTCATCACTCCTTTGACGTAGGTGAGCAGATTGTGAATTTCGTGTTGACGGAGACGGACTAGAGAGCGAAGACTGATGCTCAATTCGATTATTCGCTGTGGGACGGAGCATAGTTTGTGGAGAGTTCGAATCCTTGTGATGACTAGTGTTGGAGATACCACGAGGTCGTTGTGCAAATATCTCGTGTCCTCCAGATTGGTTATTTCTATCCTCTGAAGGCTTTACAGACACAAAGTCTGTCAACCGAGGCATCTGCAAATTAAATTCTTTAAATGATCCAATTGAGTCCAGGCTTGTACCCCCGAAACTATATTGAGCTAAACTGGATTTAAGTTCATCACTAGGTTCTGTGCGTTGACTATGGGCACGACGATAACGACCTGGTGTATTTCTTGTGGCCAGAGAAGCTTGTGAAGGCAAAGAACACTGATTTAACGATGAGATGGAAGCCGAATCTGACGAAGCCGGTTCGGAAACGACCTGAGTGGTGTGCATAGTGGACTTGAGTGATGACGTCGAGGAAGAGGTACTGGTATCCGAAATATTTCGGGAGCGGCTCGACACATCTTGAGTCTGCCCTGAAATTTTAGAAGAGTTGATCGTTCTATGAGCATCCAGTTCGGGTTTTGAAATCGCAACTTTGGTAGTAGATTGACCTGGAGCATTCAGCTCGGGAGTGCTCGTAAATGCATACGGAGCAATTGGGGAAACTGAAGTTTGTACACAATAATTTGAGAGATTCATCGAGTGAAATCCATTCCTCTGCTTGATCAACTGTGCTCCGCCGAGCTTGTTTGTTTGGGTGGAAGAAGAGTTTTGCAAAATGTCAGAGGCAGATGAAGATCGTGTATGGAGCATTGTTATCGTGCTACTCGACGGCTGTGGATATGATTGAAGTAGAGCAGCCATGACTCTGTCTGTACCAGCCAGTTACCTTCAAATTCAGAGAGGCCGGAAAGCTCTTGGATCAATTGAGCATTCGATGTGAGACGGGTTGTTGCTTAGTGAAAGAAGAGAAATCGACATGGACCTATGCCAGAGATGAAGTCAGTCACATAAGATCGACTCCTTTAGATATTCCTCTCTTTTTACTTTCTAAGATGGGCCGAAGACGTACCTCACGCAGATAGAACTGAAGAAAGACGACAAACACACGCGAAGGCAATTAAAGGTAATAACGTGTAAGCCAGTGAGTTGGTGGTTGAATTTTGAATTGGACGTGAAGGATCGTGCCTGTAGCTAGAAGGAGGAGGGGGTCTCTGTGCCTTACTCGCTCACTTATTCTTTTGGTTGTTGTTCTTGTACACACAACAAGTGTCACCAGAGCGATTATTTAGGAGCAAAGAGAAAGGATAGGCAGTTGTAAAGTCAGATTGGCGATGATTGCTAGAGAGCAATGGTAGTAAAGCTAATCAGAAAGGGAATGTAGTTTGATCGACCTCTCACGTCTTGGTGAACGAAGTCGCTGTGTGCTAATTAAATTTCGTCTTGCACCGGCGTGTTTAGGAGAGCAACTGAGCACAGATGTAGGCTTTTTCTCGGAGAAAAAAAATTGGGGTGGCCGGGGAGGAGTAAGAGATGAACACGAATGGGAAACAGTCGACTAAGTTAATGAGCCTGAGGAGATTCAAAAGACTCTGCTGAGATCCGCTCCTCGGCCTCCAAACTGGTACGAATCAAGTCGCAAAAAAGCTAACGATGAGAAAGAGAAAGGTTAATGTTTGAAGTAATCAAAGCCAGGGGTTAACGAGAACGATATGGAGCTAGTCCATATCAAGGAAGATGCCCGCGAAGATTGTTTTGAATTTGGTCGGCGACATGAAATAATATGGCAAAATAATGAAGAATATGCTATGAATGGATGAAGATAAAGAATAATACCAGGAGGATCTTTCTTTTCATTCTTTTCTACTCTGTCTGTGTGTATTTCTCCAAAAGAAGTTTATTTTATTTTTTGTATGTTCCTCATGTGTTATATGTTACTACATGTATCAATCAATAATTTACGTGCCATCTATCGATTGATTTAGAGCAACTACTACATATCACCCCTCTCTTGGCTTCTGACTTACCAAATTGTCGTCCCAATTCTCCCCGAGACCTTAAATAACTTCTGAGACTACCCTAAATCAATTACATCTAAATTACATGTACTTTATTCCCTAGCCAGATTATGGTTTCTCGTGATAGCGCGTCGTGACTTCTCTCTGTCCATAGATGGGGGTCGAATTGGTCTGATCTCCTGCCCCTGGATGAAAGGATCAGATCTGTCAAATACCAGCCAGTACAACGCAATCAATTAATCAATCATGCCATGTTCCCTTGGTGACCAAATGGTACGCTGAACTCCGCTCACTCACATACCCACTCATACTCATCCTGAGAATGGCCTCAATCAATGAATGATGATGAATTAAAAAAAACTGACGTGACTGCTATTACAATAAATACGAGAGCAATATGTGGCTCCGGTGTTGCGTGAAGCCGTCACACCTGTCGATTCGAATTTTAGTACAGACGACCGACCGACCACACGCAGGGTAGATTAAGATTATACTTCTCCCTTAAAATTATTGTCCAATTAGATACATCATCATCATCATTTCTAAATTTAATACCAAAAATATTCATAACAATAACATTATGACTGTGATAATAACGCAATCCAAAAGAATAGAGTTATTTCCTAACCCGCTTCAGCGACAATGCAACATGACTAGTGCGCTGTAACCCGACCTGCATAATTAACAAATTTCTTCTCAGCAATCGTGAGGTGAAAAAAAGATCTCACATACTCCCTCTTTAAATACAAGCCTGAATCCTCTGACAAAGACATGGACCAGTATTGTGGAGCTTTGGAGACAGAAGTGGGGATGGGGATGTGAAAGTCATGAGGAACCGGAAAAGTCTGTTCCCTGCCAACCATTTCAACTGATCCTATTCCAATGGATAGAAGGAAAGTTTAAACAGCAATATGACATCAAGGCCTGTTTATTGAAGCAAAGAAAAGAGAAACATTTACGGAAGAGCCAGCGAGATTGAACAAACGGATCGCTCGCAGACGTGTTTGAGCCATCTCAGGTGAATAAAAAACATGCAAGCAAGCCAGCTTAAATAGGTATGGTAATACTTTCACTCTACATGGAGTAATCAATTCTATATGTATCACAAATTCCGCGAAACAACTACAAAAGCCGAGTCCACACGTAGTACCGTACATATACACATGTATATAAATATATTTATTTACTCTCCACTCTTCCTCCCTCATTCTCTCTCAGATGAGCCACAATCTGTTAAGTCAGTATCCCTGTAAATCAGGGGATCAGAGACGCGTGTGAGCCGGTAGTTGATCTGCTCAATTCTTATGTTGTCTTTTCACTCTCGCTATGTTTATTCTTATATTTGCGGATGGGAAACTGATACATTTGTGTGCTTGATATCAATGTTATCTTATCACCTCTCAGATGCGACGTTGACTAGCTGCCAATATATAATCGCGAAAAGTAGGGAAAAAGGAAAAACCAGACCATATTGAAAGGTAAAGACTGGCGCGTATGACGCGAAGACTATCGAGAGACGAACCTTGGCGCAAACCATTCATTCCTCCTTGCTGTTTTAGCTAGCGGGTTGAATCAATCACCAAAAGGCGCTAAAATTGCAGTGGAGTGGTTCCGCACATAATGAGGCGGCCTTGATCCACAGGTTAAGCCAGACATCGATCGGCGTCTGGGTAAATCAAATCAGGCTGTAAATTAAGTTCTGTTCACTCCCAAAATTTGAATACTATAAGAAAGAGCACAGAACTTATCTCCTGCCTGATGCTCCCTGCCTTTATCCCCTGATAGTCGTACATGTACCGCCAGAACAAATTGGTTGATTGAACGTAGTTGTCCTGGCAACGTATCGCGAACTAAGTTAAAAGAGGCCGATTAAGCTTCAGGAATGATGTCAGGGGTATAGTATTTGGCCATATTTCCTGCTGTAGTCGATTTTGTCTTAAACTCAAAACTTTAAGCATCTGGAAAAGTCTAATGTATTATGTGACCATAAATAAATCACTACAAGCCACAATCTTTGACACCAAATTTCCATCAAGTCAATTGTCAATTCACATTTTTTCTACTAATGTGTTGTTTCAAATACTTCCATCTTATTGCCAAACTGCTCACATCGCCCCAAGTCTTCTTTTTGCAGGTCAAGATCTACCCGAATTCATGGGCCTCTTGTTGACTGGTAAACTAGGACGCTGAACTCGGTCGCTCTACGTATATTATATATATATATATTAGGTCACAATGCTCTTCTCAGTGAGCAAACTTTATCGTTACATATCTTTTTACTGTGGCTGACTACACGAATTAACATTTTGCCGTGCAACGTGCTCTTCTAGTCTCGTTATGATATCCAAAGAAAGAATGACTACTTCTGCTTTCCTCAGAAAATAAAAATTCGTTATCTTTCACCGGCAAAATCATTAGTCAACTCATTATATCCCATCAGCCGTGGCTTATTAAGATAAAAAGATATTATGTTCATCTACAAGACCAAACTAGGTGCCTCATGATGGAAATTTCACCACAGATAGATTAAAGACAATAACACTGGAAATTTCGGTTCGGCACGCGATCTATCCGTCTTATGTCGGCCCTTAAGAACCGATTCTAACTCCCCGAGGAGTCCGGGTCTTTCGGATGTTCATGTTGTTACCGAATCCGCCGCTCGTATCATCGACAATTATACGACGCAGTCGTACCCACTCTTAAAACCAATTCGGTCCTTAGCAAACAATCCCATAACTAGAAAGTAGATTTTCCGGTAGACTTAGTACTGGGAGACTAACCAAATATCTACCTACCAACGGATGCTTCCCCTTCATATGTTCAACGTTTTTCTTTACCTGGGGAAATTTTACGCTATCGCTAATCAAAGAAGTATTCGACCTAAAATTTTTCAAGTTATTTTTTACACTTTAAAGCGGAGCCGAGCTCCTCCCATTCCTTCTCATTTATATCTTGATCGAATCCCGAAATATATTCCCGAAGAAAAGAGTAAGGTTATATTTTTATGTGCTGGCTAATTATATTTGGTTGCCTGTTCTCCTATGCACCATATGCGTTCGAGATGATACTGTTCCATTCTTGAATTGAGATCACCAATCAATCTGAAAGTCGCTAATCCTCTGACGCTTGTCTACCCTAGACGTTAGTATAGTTATAACCACCCTTAGCTTCTTACTACAAGCACGCACGAGGACGTGTATGTGCACAAGTGAGGCTCTGAAAAACTACTATACCGCAATGATAAAGGGCACACCTACAGAAAATGTGGATTTTGATAAGGTTTAGACAGAGTATCTATGCTTTTACTAACTTGTACTGGTATGATAGACAATTGATCAACGCATTAGCCTCAAAGTTTTGTATGGGAATAATCACAGCACGAAAAGAAGGGCACACCTATTTTTGGTTTAAAAAACGTTATGATCTTAATATGTTTCATAATGTTTTATGAATACGAGCATTTTATACAATTATCTCACATCTTTCAACTCAATACTTTGTCGAGCCACTATAAGCTTCGTTAAGTGGACGGCTCTAATTCTACGAGGCATCGATTATATGAGCTCCTCCATCTCAATTTTATCGACCGCTTGGTCCCAAGCTTCTCTTACTACATTCCGCAATTCGTCTTCCGACCGCCGCCTCTCTTGGCCCAAGTTTGGATATTTGTCCTGGATATAATACTTCATATTCCAAACATGTTACATCGGGTTAAGGTCTAGAGAAAACGGTGGCCATTCAATGGGAGAAATACTCCTCTCGTTGAATTCTTGAATTGTTTGGGCCGCCTTGGGGGCGCATTATCCTGCATGGCCAGTAACCCTGGTTCTACAGTGACTATGCCATAGATAAGTAGTAAAATATCTCACTGTATATTGCCACAGTGATGGATTGCCAATAGTCTCAGATTGAAATCCTACCTCACAAAAATTGATGCTGTTTCTCACCTTTTTTGTGATCCAATATTTACTATGTTTTCCATTAGTCGCCTGGGTCTAATCATTACTCTTATCCAATCTTCTTTCATCCAATGGAGATGTTCACAAGCGAACTCAAAGCGCTTCCTCTGGGTTCCTGGGGAAAGAAGTTGTTTAGGTATCGCGATCAGACGCACATATCCCCTCTTTTGAACTTTCCGTTGGCTGACCTTCTCCCTCACTCCAAAGTGCATGAAGCACGAATATATGAGCTTATTAAATGATATTTGACAACCTTCTGGAGATGACCGTACCGAAGCTTGAATCTCGTCGATCTGCTCACTGCTCAGGAGAGGCGGCCGTCCGATAGGCTTCTGAAGGTGAGGCGGACCGTATTCGGAATATAGCGATTTTGCTTGAAGCTAATTCCAAGTCGTTCCGAGATACTTTTTTGGAAGTAGCCCTTCCTGGCCAAAGTCCTCACCTGCCGATTTTTAGACATAGTGATGTAGCTCTTTTTTAGTATTTTACTTTGTTGTGCTCGAGGTTTCGTTTATGCCGGAGGCGTCTGTGGTGGATTGATTTTCACTGAGACCCAATAAATACTCTGTCTTCTCGTTGAGTCACCTTTAAGATATATTTAACTCTTAAGAATCAAAATCTAAGCAGTATACCAGATTTGAATATCCTGTAACGGTGATAATGATGGATCTGACAACCGATTTGGGGATAAATTGAGTTGAGTGAGAGGAGATTGAAAGGATGGATGAAGTTTCATAACGTATGTCAAAATTTACTTCCTGATTTATTAGGGAAATATCTGGGGCAGGCCTCGCGAACATACAGTGGTACAAGGGTAAGTTAACTAACTGGTCATTTACAGGGGTTTTATTGCCCATCATTGTCCATATTAGGTAGTTTTCAGTGATAATCTTGTTTAAGCGAGGCCTTATCAGGTAAAGCTTCAAACTCTATTCCAGAAAAACTCTAAAATAAAGTGAGAGAATTCGT
>JAATOF010004569.1:0-10233 GCA_013170925.1 Podosphaera leucotricha | reverse complement strand
TTTTATTTGAATGAAGTCTACACAACTTTTTCATTTTGCCTTGTTTGAATACATCGAAGTCATCGATGGGACGAGATTTTTGGCATCTCGTGCAGAAACTTGTGACGGGATCCATTTTGATGTTGTAGAAAAAGAAGCAGATCCAGTTATCGACTTGGGAGCCTGTAGAAGAGCGCGTAATAATTTAGTTGATTTATTAGAACTACAGTCCGAACGATGGTTGAAGGTTGATGCGGAACAGCACAACGCGACAAAATGAAATGTATTATGCAAACCAATTACGCGCTAAATCTCAAAATCAAGTTTGTTGCATAACAAGCATAATTAATTAAAAGCAAAATAAATCACGTTTTGAAAGATTCTTCGGTGATATTTACGGTTCTATATTCTACTTTTAAAGAGTCAACTTGTTAGCGTCTGGCATTCCGTAAACTGATACTTAATATTTTCAAGTCAGATACTTCATAACAGGATATTTAGCCCAGAAGATCTTAAAATTATGACTTATTCTCTGTCAATAGTAAAAATAGAAGTGATAGTGATAGGCTTGACTCATACTTCTATTCCACTTTTGCACTTCGAACAACAATTAAAAAAACTGTAATTAATACATTTTTGAAAAGCTGGATTGATAAAAATAATCATATTTATCTGTACCTCTGATACATGACAGGCTAAATAAATTGCTCTAGTTATAATACATTGTTTTCGGATATTTTTTACGAGTCCATGTTAATGAATGGCATGGTACAACAGTCTAGATCCAATTGAATCTGTATTGAATAAAATGAAATATTTCATTCATTTCAAGTACATGTATCTGGATATAGGCGATAGAGAGCAAAGGTCATATGACGGACGATCTGCGAGTAATTGTGAAGGAAGGATGGGACAGTGTGACCTCAGAAGGTCTCATGAATCTTGTTCAGATCATGCCAGGGAGATGCCCGTGTGTGTTGGATGCTGAAGAAGGACCAACAAGATTATAACTTTGTTTTAGTGTTAAATTTATTGATAGATCAACAAAATAATTCGTTTAGTATTGACTAATCGGGCTTAGAACCTCAATTTCGCTAGTAAAATATTGCCATACAAATTTTGGAGTTTTCGGAGATCATGCATCAACTAGGTTAGACTAAAAACTTTTCACAGGAAAAATCTCTGCAATAATTACCCGCTACGGAATGTCATTCTATCTATCACCCATGTAACCGTACAAATTCCGAGTCCCTAGGCCTACGTTATATACAGGAACACTCACTTGTCTGCCCTTTACGTCTTTGTGCTCGAGTTTCGACCGTAACATTCTTGTCAATACTCCCTCCAGCGCATTTGATAATTCGAACGGTTTGTTACCACCAATTCCTACTCTATTTACTAGATGCCATCGGTGATTTCTAGGATCACTTCTTATCAGATGAACTCTACCTAATACCATAACAATGGCGATTTCATTACCCTCCATATCAGAAAATAAAACAGTGTATAAACGAGAATCGAGTACTTCACTAACTATTTCTTCGTGATCGAAGGTATACCTGGGCAAATACATCTTTTCTGGCCCTGCCTTTTCAATGAAGGAATTAAATCTATCACTAACCACCACGTGACCCATATGTGCAAGTTTAATGATATCTTTAGTTGTGCAGCTCTTCAGATTCTGGGCGTTACATCCTGAGCTAAGTCGGCTATGCCGAAACATATCGTCGTCAAAATTTGTCGAGTCTCCGTAGATATATTGGAAAATTCGCAACCACCTCGGCACGCCGTCTATAACGACACCATCTTGCATTTTGAATTTGGTGTATTCTTCTCTTAAGAAAACAGTGTAGTCAGGAAGGATAGATGTATCTCTGCAGAAGCGAAGCACCGGTATCTCATCATCCGAGTTGACAATGTTGGACCAAAGATATCCCAGGCTTTTCCAAATGTCATACTCATTAGGTTTATGGAAGTGTTGGCCTCGGATGTAATGTCCCCCATTCGTTAAGGAGCCTACACCGTGTACTACGATGTCTGGATACTGTTCATCACCGAAGTAGACAGGCACGCGAACCATCGTAAAACAATCCAAAATGGAAACCGTCAACGCCATCTTTAGAGAATACGTGAACGTCACTCGTGATCACTTGTAACTAATCATTTGTTAGAGCTAGTTCGAAAAAAATCTTTTTCAAGTTTAAAACTCATGCCTCCGTCGTGACCATATAATAGGTTTTCTCTTGAGCGATGTTTTCGGACAAACAGTAAATCCGAGGGCTTTTAACTCAGACTGAACAATTTGAAGGGCGAGACAACGAAGGTAAGGATTTGGACCAAAGCAGGAACTTGGATTAGGGATACTTATCAAGGCTTAAAATTAACTTGACCAAGGATGTAACCAATTAAGATTTTCAAAATACTTACGGATGAAGCGGGATTTCCGTCTTTTGATATTCCAAGTTGAGTGGTCCCTGTGAGCTGCTTACTGCATGTATGGAGTATCTCGATGGCTATAATTAATGACTATCTATTTACTTAGAAATCAGTAAACTAAATACTCCTTATACTCTGCTTCGGACGCACTATCAAAAGAGCATAAATCAACTAATTGCCTTGGCATGGCCAATTTAGCCCTAATAAGAGAATGGTATTCCTTTGCATGTCTTTTTTTATCTATTCTGAAACTGTCGTTCTTACCATAAAAATAAAGATTTGATTATAGTCCACGCGGCAAGTTCATGGGAAGTCTGTCATGTATTTAGAATGATCTGGTAGAAAAAGAAAGGCCCTCTGGTTTCGAAGGTTAATGAATTCGTTAGCCACCCACCCAAGCTTTCTGGAATCAAGCTATTGAAATGGATGGTCAAATATAGATTCAATTGATACAAAAGAATGTGAAAAACGGTACCAAGATTATTCACGTTAAATTACTTTACGACGATTCGCATGGCTTTCTATCAGATGAGCCATCAATATGTCCTAGTCCATGGCATGCATAGGTCCAGAGAATACGGAACTAGAGAATACGGAACTCATTATATCTGTGGCATCTTTTAGATATTTGAAAAAGCTGGGATACCTCTAGACTGACGTGACGAATAGATACAAAGAAATGGCTTAATAGCTATGAAAATCTATGTATTAAAAAGCTAAATAATGTATCAATACCTTCCAACATCCTACAAAACATGGGCTCTTTATTGTACGTAAAATTATCATGTCACCTCCACAACAACACCAGGAGGAACTTCACGTACTAGAAGCTTATACCTTTAAGGCTCCTTTACCTACGTCTATAATACGCAAGAAAATTGGCCCTCGTATAGACATAAGTATCGAATTCTATTCATACGAGAATATTCCAAGCTTTTCAGCAATTTGGAGCATGTTATAGCTACAGCACAATCGTACAACAGAGGAATGAAAGAAAAAAAGGTAGTACCATTCTCATTGACTATGATAGAGGAAGGCCGGACAAAGCTTCCAAGATCAAGGATAATCATCCTTCGAAGAAGCACCCAAATACAGGAATTCGTAGGACAGGCTGTGAGTTCAGAATTAATACAAAAAAGCACCCTTCAGGGAGATGGACAATTGTGTATAAAGAAGTATGCCATAACCATGAAGTTTCATTTAAAGCGATCAATCATCAAGCGTATCTAGTGCGCTAAGCGCGCAAAAAAACACCGGGAACGATGCAGCGTAAGAGACTACCACAGCACCTTGATATCAAGCAGAACAAAAGTGTCTGACATCAGGGCTATTATGAACAAAGACTTTGGCATTCAGCCCATCAAAACAGAGATCTACAACATCAGACAACGCTAACGCGCCGACCAATTTAGGGAGATTGACCCCCATAGAATGACTGGCACGAGAGCTCGAGGAGCACGATTTCTTTAAGACAGACAAGATAATCGAATTATTCGCCTCTTCTTTGCAATTTCTGATTCCTTCATGCATCGGAAGAACGCTCCTAATGACTTTTTCATGGATGCCACGTACAAGACAAATCGATTTGATCAGTCTCTTATAAACATTTGTCGGAGTTTTAGTAATAACAAGGCACCATAATTAGGTCTCGAATCTGTTTGTAGTGGAAAGGAAGCTGATTACAAGTGAATTCAGAGTACTATGAAGGAAGTCTTGCAAAGGGAAAACATTGAGCTCTCAAAATGCATTATTAACAACAGAGAATTGGCTCTCATAAAGGCTCTCGAGAAGGCCTTTTCTTATTCCCATCATATTATTTTCCGTTGGCATGTAAATATGAACTTATTTTCAAAAAACTAAGAAGTTTTTCACAATCTTTGAGGATTGGCTTGAGGTCTTCCATGCCGAGTTAGATATCATTGACTCTACGACTAAAAAATATTCCGAGAAGAATATTGCTGAATTTCTGAAGCAAAACAAAAATGCTGATGAATATTGTCTCGGAATATTGATCATATGGAAGGAAATGGTTACGGGCCCCCCGCCCTCAACTGCCTTCCTTATAATTTACTAACAAATTAGGTGAACTTCTGGGTCAATCAAGTCCCAAACTTCGGCAAAATTACCACCTCTCGGATCGGATTGAGCCTTGCTGCCATCAACGTTGGGACCACTCCTAGGGATCACAAGTTTTTCTTCGATGCCACATGTAATTTCTGACATGACCAATGTCGAGATATAACATAAGTTATCCGTATGGTCTAATGACAGACCGCGCATTGTGCATAATATACAGCTGTATCAAGATATTATTCCCTTTGTGCATTAATTTATGCTGGACCTTCTTAGCAAAGAACGTGGCTAGTTACCTCTTAAGCTCTCTGACCCACTTCCACCCTGTACTTGCACAGTTCAGATACATCTCGGAATCCGCGTGCGTCAGAACAACCTTGGTCTAATTCTCCCGAGTGATATTGATCTGGTATTACGACCGCTACGCTTCCCTTTTTGTTCCTAGTTCTGAGCCTAGGAGCATTCTTCTTGAGCCCCACATATTCAAAGGAAAGAGACTTCCAAAGGAAGAGCAAAGAATGTTGGCAAACAGCTTCATCGTAGAGAAAGAAACTCTGAATAAAAGCTCGATAAATTTAACCATATGCAGATAGAAGGAAAATTTTGTCATTCCTGCATGAATCGATCAACCAGCGCTTAGTACTCACAACTTGTCAAGAGAGGCGTCAAATTTTCAAGATTATATTTATTCAATCTGAAACTGATTAATATATACATGTACTACTTTCCCTGGTCCACATAATTGTAGAAAGTCTAGTCATATGCAAGTCTATATGCAGCTAAAAAAGTCTGATTTTGAGTCAGAAGACCTCAACTGAGGGGTAGTAAAAATTCACAGAGAACGATTCCCCCCCGTTTGAAGGCAAAGAACACAATCTTCTTCTCATTCATTCAATCATTCAATTTTACCTACAGTCAAAAATTTGTCGATTTCGACGTTTTAGAAGTGCAGCTCTAAACGGTAGAAGATATTACTTCAATTTTTGTCGATGGCCGAATGATAAACGACAGTTTCGATAACCTGACAGTTATTTTCCAATAAACTACCAAGATGTCTCCAGAATTCTCATATTCATAATAGCCCTAGTCCCTCCGACAGCGACGTAACAAGATCTATAAAAACAATTGGTTTCAGTGGTTTGAATCCGTCGATATCATGGATCAACTATAGAAAGCAATGCGCATTTGTATGAGTGATGATATATTTATAATTAAATATACAGAAGAAAAGGATTATTAGAGACGAAGGTCATTATTATACATCCTGCTTATTCTCCAATACTTGCTGAAACTCCCTATAACGCCTTAATAAATTGCCACCATAGCGGTTTTATGTATTCAAGTTGCTTTTACGCTTCCACTTCTGTGCCTGCACCTACCAGCGTAGCCTACAGGGTTGACTAAATTGCCAGCTGTCACAATCTAAGGCAATTAGTGAGTTGCCTGCGATGGTTATTGTAGGCTGCAGGGCCTACAAGCCGTCACAGTCGAAAGTCTGATTTTCCTATCTCAAACCTCTGTGGCATTCCTTCCTCAAATACCCCGAAATATAACCATTCGGATGTGGTCAACGTGGTGGGCCGCTAAACTTCGTGAGACAGCCCCTCATGTTAGGTGTTAGGACAGCACCTCGTGATTACCCTCGAGCTATCCTTAATGAAATCGTCACATCCTCTTAAGCTGCTTCATTTTCAAATTTAAACTCTATTATTTCTCGATTTTGGACTTATCAACCTGAAAAGAACACCAATTTACAGAGCTTTACGAAAGAGTGTCAAAAGCGATATCAGGATTTAAGAGAAAATTTTCAGACTACGACACAAGTTCACTTTCAGATGCACCATCTCTTACTCTTTCACGTTAGAAAGCTTCAGTCTGATCTGGCAAATCGGTGCCGTGATCTCTCATATGAAAATAAAATCTCTGAGTGTCTGAAGTGGACCTATAGTAGTTCGTTTAGACCCTTAGGCAAGCCAAAGGCTTGCAAATTTCGTCACATTGGACACACTGAAGGTAAATGTAGGAAGAAAACGAACATTCCCAAGAGCAAAGCTCAAGAACAACCTCGATCAGGTCTAAATCAAGGGAACTAGAATGTAGGTTTTAGTTATCAGTTAGATACTTCTGCGGGCTTTCATGTAACTGAAAATAAATCAGACTTTCTTCTTATTCCCCTGCATCGTAGACTATTCATTCAGTCGGAGGAGGTAAAGTGATAACTTCTGGCTGTGGTGGCTTAAATTTCCCCACCGTTGATTGCAAAAATGAAATCTTAAAGGGAGCCATTCAAATGCCAGGTCAAAAAAATCAAATTCTCTCCTCAGCACAACTAGAAAGCCAAGGATTCTCACTACGTTGGCCATCAGAATATCTTAATGTCGAACTTCTTCGTCCTGATGGTACAGTTTGTGCAATTTTTTGTCGTACTTCTGGCAGATTAATATATAAGCCCCCTTTCGATTTAGTAAATCCTGAACTCTATCCCGTGCAACGGAATTGGCATGGTATACTTGGTTACCATGGACAGAAAGCACAAGACGTAGCCTTACAAACTGCAGGTATTAAAGGTTACCAATTTCCATGCGACTGACTATGAGACTTGCATCAAAACTAAAATCACCAAGTCCAAAGGATATACCTCTTTACGTAGTGCATCTTCGTTTGGAGAGGTCATCCATATGGACCTAGTCGGAGGTCCAAAGTTATTGTTCCCTACCACAACTGATAAATCGATTCCTAATGCAAGCTGGTTTCTCCTTGCGGCTGATGAGTTCACTTCCTGGAAGTGGACATGGCCAGTCTACTCGAAGAGAACTGTGCCTAGCCAAATTTTTCAACTACTGGAACATTTGATGACAAAGTTTGGCAAAACTCCCAAAATTATAAATACCGATAGTGGCACTGAATCCTCTCTATCTCTAACTCAGATCTCCAACAAAATCTCTTATCCCGTGGAATCGAGTGGCATAGGTCTTCCTCCCACGCTCCGGAACAAAATGGAATAGTGGAGAGAAATGTCCGCACTGTTACAAAGAAAATGCGTGCTCTTCATTTAATATCTGGCTTACCATTACGTTCGTGGCCTCTCATTCTTACAGCTTCCATTTATATCCTCCATTTCACTCCTAACTCTGTCTCTCAAAACACGCCGTATCACTCAGTTTTCCAAACAATCCAAAAATTCACTATCTTCACCTATTTGGCTGTCGTGCGTTTTGATTGAGCCAGACGGCAACAAACTGAAATCCAAAGCCAAGGAAGGTATTCATATTGGCTCCGAATTCTCCGGTGATCGTATTATTTTGAGTCCCAACACTTAACGAACGGTTGTGAGAGGTGATGTCCGCTTCCAAGAAAGCTCTTTCCTCTCAGACTTCAAGTTCATGCCTCTCATTCAACTCGACAATTTATCAAGACAGCTTTATATCGACATAGAGCAAGTAATTGAAATAGCGCTATGGATAAAGAAATAAATAAGGTCTGAACTCTCGTTCCTCGAGTTGAAGGAAGCAATGGGTAAAATAATGACGGGAAAATGAACTCTAAAAGAAAAGCCAAATGGAATGGCTGAAGCCCCTTTATGAAGAACTTTTATGAACCCCTCCAAAGCCAATCATTACTGAAATAGAGAACACTGCAGCAATAATAACAGCCAACTCTAACAAAGTTTCAGCTAGAAATCGGAATTTTCTAATGCGGCATGGAACTGTTCGAGACGCGATTAAAACCAACTCCATCAAATTGAAATACACTCCCACAGATCTCTGCAAAACTGATGGTCTTACAAAGAACTACAACGCCTCAAACATAAAATATTTTGCGATCAAGTAAGAATTGATCTAAAGCATTCAGTTTCTGGGGTGGTGCGATGGTATTGGCCTCACATGACTTGGTCATGTGACAATATTGTAATTATTCCCTTCATAGTTTATAATAAAAATTCATGGCCGGCAAAGTTGAACTCTTTACCTTGCCACAGTGCCGGCTGTAAGCGCTCAGTATGTTTGCATATCAGAGATAGCCAAGCAGAGAAGCGCAATCCAGTCACGGTCGCAAACATATACCTCTCTGCTTGAATGATCTAGTCAGTTGGCCGACATCGCTTGATGAGAATAGGAATTTTCAGTAGATTTAGGGTGCATATTTTCGAAAGGAGACACATGTCCGAAGTAGGGAGAAAGACAGCGAGGGAGAAGAAGAAGAGGCGTGCTGGAGGGGGAAAGAAGCTTTTTGGTCTGGAGATTTTCAACTTTGAGTTTTGTGCGCAAAGGATGATGTAGTGGTCTATCATCCGGGTTATGTTCACTCGGAAGGTCTTGTAGCCTGAACACCGAAAACGACATGAAGTATGGACATTGTGAGACTACTCTCCTCGCGGTTGGTGCAGTGAGATGATGAAGCATGCCGGGGTAGCTCAAGGTTTTTACCTGCGTTTTTCCTCCTTGGGTCGGTATTCACGGTTGAGGGAGGGGGTGGAAGTCCCCAAGATGTGACACCCTGTAGTGGTACCAGCAAATGCTCCCACAGTATGCGTGTTCTATGTAAATTTTGTTTCATCTAGCTGTAGTGACCGAGAGAAGCCTACTTACTCGGCGTCTTTCGTCCCAATAGGGAACACTAGGGTGCGTGACTGCAAGCTATCCGCAGACGTAATAAACGAACTACTACTACCAGTAAAACTACATGCTTTGATCACATCAAGAGTAGTCCATGTAGCTGAACAAAATGTATTTACTTTGCGTCGTGCCTGCGTGCAGCATATGATACAGGGTATCACGTGCCGGTTAGCTCAGCCTTGTAGAAAGCTACCCGACGTGCTGGCGCCTTTAAAGACCCAGCAATTCCTTAGGGGGCCTAGATCTATCCATCTAAGGCCTTACTATACATTTATAATACACAGAAACGAGCTTTTCCTCTAAGTCGCTTTAAGTTTATCTAGTAGAGAATAAATCTACGAGATTTACATGGGGATGAGTACTTATCAAAGCAAGTACAGGATATAGATATAGTGAGGAGACAACCCAAAGGGTGACTCAGAAATTGGTTACAAATTTGTCGTTTTAATGGTGAAGTTGGATTTCGTCGAAAAAGAGAGATTTCTTCACCCACTCACCGAAGGCGAGTGCGCCATCTTTAGAGCCTAAAATCCAACGGATACCTGTAGGCGGATGTCGAAGTCCGTCAAGTCGAGCCCAGAGGCGGCCGAGCTGGCAGAAATAGAAGTGATCCGGGGTTTTTTCTTCTCCACAGGTACATTCTAGTAAAGCATCCTCGTGGTGAAGCCGCCGGTGGTAGTCGGAAAAGTCGCCGTGTCCTGTACGAGCTGCAATAAGCAGGCCGAGGGTGCGGCGGTCGAGGAGGCGAGTTCTGGAGAAATTTTAGCGTTGAAGTTTATACCGAGGTCCTTATATCTCGTAGGGGCATTTTCTTGCCAGTAGGAGCTGACGTGTGACTGGTATCGTGCTTTTGCATCCCTCTTGGCTCTTGCGAGAGAGGTAGGAAGGATTGGGGCTTCAGTCACGCAGGCCGATTTCGCAAGAGCGTCTGTGCTTTCGTTTCCAGGAATATCAACATGACCAGGGCACCATCTAACGTTAACTGATCCTGGGGGAGTATTTGAGCTGCAGGCTCTTTGTGTCCAGGATGTCAGGATCAATCTAGGCTCTTGGGTCACGTGTCATGAATTGACACCTCACTGTAGCGCTGATATCCTATAATTAGCTAAGGGATTTACATGGTCCAATG
>JAATOF010004537.1:0-11267 GCA_013170925.1 Podosphaera leucotricha | reverse complement strand
GCTGTTCAGCAAGATACATGTTGGTGGCGACGAGATGGGCGTAATAATTTGGATCCATCTGTTCATGACCAAAATCATCGACATTTATTTCCCATAAACAATTCTTAGCTGCCTTCACATAAGTATGTTCCCAAATCATATACCTGGTAAAATAGAGGGCAGCTGGAGAAATCTCAGATACAATTCATCAGAATTCATCTGAATCTCTATGTAGTATAACACAATTTTAAGTGTCTTACTGTTGAATAATCCGACTTGAAAAATTTACAGGATATGTTTGTTGGGTGCAATAACGGTATCCCCTTGAGCTCATCGTTCGGCCACCCAACGAAAATGTACCTTTTCACTTCAACACCACGTATTCAGGGATATGATTACTAAATTTTAAATTTATTACGCGCTTACAATTACTCATATTCTGACTCAATAGTCAGAGCCTCTTTCTCGGAAATTTTACTTGTTTTGGTCGTTCTTCTAGCCTCACGAGCTGAAACTCCTTCATTTACCACCACTACATTATCAAGAGCTGCAAACCTTCGATTTTGATTTATTTTTACTCGCTTACGAGTCTGAATAGGTTGTGGGGTCTCTATTTTAGATTCCAATTCGCGAATCTTTTTTTGCTGCTCAGCTGTGAAAATACTGGCCTCCTCAAGCGCCTTACCACTATTTCAAGTCCACTTCGGACGCTACGGGATAGACACTCCGAGGTTTGAATGAACTACTGAATTTTATACACATCTACTGAGTTATTCGAGGTCTGAACTACATCGCTGGATGGAGGTATGGTCCGAATATGCTTTTGTAGAGTAGAAGGTCGGCTTAGAACCTGACATGATTGTAGGATGCTTTGTGGGATGAATGGCACAAGACCAGAAGCTTCCCAACCAGATCGAATGATCCTATCAGATGGTCCTTTTCCCCTAGAATAATTGTAGATCTCGATAAATTACTTCTTGATGAGAGCGGCGTCATTTTAGGAGAAAAGATTCGAGACTTGTTTTCGGCAATCTGACTTTGTGGCCGAAAATGGAGCTAAATCTAATGGTTGGAGGATGTAGGACGAGTGAGGGTTAGGGGAGAAAGAGAAGGTAAATTTTATGTTCCTTGAAAAGAAGCATGAAATCGAGAGGGAACCAAGTGGTCTGGAGGTGTTTTCCCTTGAAAAATACGAGACACTTCAATTTCTGGCCAGTCGCCGACAATACTTCGACAATTGATACCCATTCGCTATTTTCTGAAATTTTTACGTAGGCTTTTGTCTTTTTAGAAATAGCCAGAATTTTAGAATCACTACAAACTCCTAATGCTATCCCGATTTCGTCCATATTCAAGACGTCACTCAAGGACACCTCTAGTCGCAGATTGACCTGAACAAGTTGAAAAAGGTCCTGATTTCGGATCCTTTGCAGGCTTCGGCTCTACAAGCTTCAATATTCCTATCAAAAACAGTATTAATGCGAGGATTGCGACGTAGAAAGCTCAGTATTGAATCCTCTCCGAGCTTTTGGTGGTCTCGATTAGCGACCAGGGTGGCCATCTCTCGAGTTCATGCATGGCTAGGAGGATATCCACGGGAGCCTTCTTGCAATATTCATTCAGTTAGATGTTCTTCTTGGTCCGAACTTAATAGCTGGCGTTGTTGCTGAGATATGCGTTGGAATGCTCTACCGTCTAATCTGCTATTAATTGTGCTTTTGGAGATCCTGTGAGCAGCAGCAGCCCTTTTTCGTAGAAACGCCTTTTTTCGAGATCATCAATCGCCAATTGAACAGTATACTCGTAATTATTCATTTTGAGTAACGTTGTATCCTGGAACTGACAAGGTGCATTTTAGTTGGTCGGCCGAACAACAGGGTCCGAACTTAGTTATCCGTATACCTACACCTTAGCGAAGTATTTTCGGTCTAATTAATTCGTGTGGCTAACATCGGTGTGCACTTGGACAGTTGGCATGTTGTGCTTTCTAATTTCAAATACGATGGTTCCTCTGGGCTCGCTCGTACTGTCACGCAATTATGATATTGGCGACAGCAAGCTCGTTGAGATAAGCTATATATCCCTCTCTGCTCTAACGAATGGAGTATTTACAGTAAGTTGTAATATCACGTGATAATTTAGCTCTATTCACTAACCATTCGTGCCTGAGGATGCATAATGTCCCGTAGCGCTTCGAGTGTCTGTATAATTAGAGTTCTGTCACACAATGCTCTTTGGCGCATTGAAGATACATGCAGCCCCACGTGCACTGATGGGGTTTTTTGCTCTTTTCTTGGATAGATTAATTACCTGAAGCCCTGCCAAGAGAACGCCATCTTCTACAGGGTATATACTGTGAGGACTGATGCGCAACTAACGTGAATACCACCAAAAAGCGCATATGACCGAACATATCCACCGTGGTGTCCCCAAAATCAAGACATAACCAAATATGAGATGCATAAACGTTATTCTAAATTAGCTAACCAGATATAGTAGGTGATGTGCATTTCTTCACGAAAATTTTCACTTTCGAGAGATCAAACAACAGAACGCGCTACCATAAATGAGACAGCTTACTCATCCCTAACTAGTCTTCTAAAGGCCTCAACTATGCTTTCCAGGAAAACTTGTGAAATTATGTATGTTAAACTACATTTAGGTTGTTTAATAATTATTGTGATTCTACATAAAGAAAAAGATCTGTACGCCCCAGTATCTGATTCCAGATTTCCACTTTCGCAGTCATCAGCACTTCCTATTATGGCCTGAGCCTCTGTGATATCTAGCTCGCTATTTCCATTCTTGTGCAGCGGTCCAATGTGAGCGGTAAATGAGAATTTTCTTAACAGTGTTTTTCTGGAACCCGATGATCCATCGCATCCGATAACAGCTTCCGAATTGGAGAAGATTCAAAGATCAATTGTCTCTGGGTACGCATTTGGTGCGCAGGCAACAAAGGCGGTTAGTGATAAGCGCGCGTGTTTGCTCAACAGCCCATAGCCAGTAAAATGCTGTTATCTTGGCTTCTTTGTCAGAAGACTCAGAGGAGCCATTCTGCTGCGGTGTATATGGCGCTGAGCTGTGGTTCTGACACCGTGTTTGTCGCAGTATTTTCTGATGCCGAGTAATTCTGATCCACTGTCTTTAAAGATAGTGCGTAACGTCTTTCCGTATTGTTGAGATCGATTTTCGATCTACTTGAGTAGTTGGGGGCAATATGATCCTTTGTTGACGTGGTGATAGCCGTTGAGAGCTGTAATCAATCCGCTTACTGTATCAATAAACACCTCATCAATAGGGTCCAGGGTGACAGGATGGATGTGATTCTCGTGAGATGTAACGCTGTGCTTTGCTGAGGTGGCATGTTTCCCATGTGATTAGCTCGCTTAGGTCGATAGCTTCAAGTCGTTGTCGATGCCTTCAAGTCGCTTGCGCCTTGGAATATTTTGCTATTTTCTTTTCTATTGTCCAGCCCGTGCGTCCCAGGCGTTAGTGCCAGTTTTGGGCACTAATTTTTTTTGGAAGTTCTTGCGGCACCAGGCGCAACAATTGGAGCTAGTATTTTGTGGAAATAGTCAGGTGAGAGAGAATGTATATATTATATATTATTGCGTCGAACGAGACTTAGTTGCTATCGATGTGTCTTTTCGGTTCAGCATCTGTCGTACAAGCAAAGATATCTCTAGTGGTCAGCTGTTTTATGTACAATACTTTCAAAACGGTGCCTTTAGAAAAATTTTGTTGCAAAAGTCTCTGAGCGTCTCGTGCGGTTGCGTAGATACCGTCGTTGTTAGTATACAATCTGATATGTCTGGTGGCCCTAGCCACGCAGGCAGGCACGCCAAGTGCTCTTTGGGAGGCATGAGGCCGGGATCTTCTTGTGAGCCTGTCTGACGTTAACTGTAAATAAATTAATAAATTAACAAATATAAAATAAATGTTTTCCGCCTCGATTTTTCTAGTGTCCATGATTCGAGGCCGGTGTGGCCTCTCTGCTCGTATATTAAATCGAAACCCTATTAGTTTTTCGATGAGGTTGTACTGATGTAAGAGATCTCACTGTTGATGCCAGAAAACAAAATACGACTCGGTAATATACGAATCTGCATTAAATGCCGCATGGAACGACAAACTTGGACGACGGTTACACTGATTCGGTTCTGCAAATTTTCGTGCTGGCTTAATTCATGGCAAGTGTGAGTGTGGTGTGTGAAAAACGGTGGATGAAAAGAAGGATACATGTATGAATGACTGATTGATTAATTAACAATATGGAGAAATAAATTCCGATAGCTAAGCCATAGAAAGCATTCTTAACGGCCCAATCAGTGATAAGGTGATCGATCCATCTGACTAAATAATAGTAATATACATAAATTAAGAGCCTCAAAACTGATATGAAAAACTTTCTCTTCGAAATACTACCTCAAACTTGGTCTTTCCAAACACTCCAATAGCGGGATAAAGATCATTGTAGCCTTCTAGGCCTGTAACTGGTAAATCTTCGAGGGCATCTCGCTCTTCATGTAGGTCCCAGCCACTAGATATCTGGCCATTCCTCGTTAAGAAGATTTTGACTTGAATTGAAGGCTTGATGATAGCTTCCTGGACCCCACTTGGTAGTAGCGACGCAGTCGGGTCCTGTGGAGCTAATTCTATGCCGATTCCGAGCGTCTCTCCTACATGGAAAGGTTTCGTAAAATGTTTCCCACCCCATTTATCGTTGATAAATTTACTTCCATCATCTCCATGGACTGCAAGACTTCCTCGGTGCCAGCCAGGTAGACGAAAACTGGGATAAGGTGAAGTGGTAAAGCCTAGAGCAATTCCAGCCTCGTAATCCTGTGATAAAATACGTACCTCATAGTAAATTGCCTTAATTTTTTTTGTTTGTAGAGGGGTATGAGTCATAACAGAATAAAAAGGGATCGTGCTCAAAATACATGAGTCGGAACAGTCCGCTTTGCTTTCAACAGTCCAAATGCCCGGTTGTGAGGAATAAAGTGAGCCTTTAAAGGTTCGCGGCCTGATGAGACCGACTTCGCCCTTGTCGAGAGCCATTCTTGAAGCCTCGGACAGCGCCTTCTTTGGCTGTTCTATCGGATTTTGCTGACACCACTTTTCGCCTTTTATGGCTTCTTGTTCGAGTGCATTGTTGGCTGAACTTCTTTGGTTACCTAAGCAAGGGGGGTCAGGAAAGAGTGAGGTATCAGGAACAACATTTTGCCAATCATGGTTTGATGCAAGAGTTTCAAATTCGTATGAAGGAGATGACGCAGACCAATAGCTGTATTTAGGAGGAGGTGAAGCCGGCATTGATGACAAAGTGATTCTTTCGATGTTTGCAATAAGAATAGTCTCTATTGAGCCACACCCTTACTATTGGAATACAAACGAATTGCAGTAGTACGACGAAAGATAAAGGTGAGTAGAGGTAACAATGCAAAAAGAATTTGTCTCTTTTGCTTAAAGAATGAATTAGTCATTCATATGTATTTGTGTTCTTCTTTCTATCTTATTCCCTCTACATTTATATTTAGCGCCGGATTTTCTCTATCAAGATTCTTTAGTTACATCTACGACGGCTTCAACATCTCTCAATGCCTAGACCCAAAACACATTAAGCCTCCAGTCCATGATCTCGTGAAATATCCGAAGCCCCTAGTTTTGTTGGATATGGTTTTGAGATTTAATGACGCAGAAGGGATGAAATACGAGTCGGTGTGTTGCTACATGTATTGATAAATAAACATATGAAGTCCGAACAGTAATTAATCTAGAATCTATGTATTCTTGTTCCCGACAAATATCCTCATATTTCATTAAGTATTATAGGAGTGGTGATTAAATATTATTGATATATCATCGTGAAAGACTCGAACCAACTTGCGCCCTCTTTCCGGAAAGTACTCGACGGCAATGGAATACTGTCATCGGCACCTTAAACTTTCGATACGCACAGGAATGTTCGTTTCTGCAAGGGGATCAAAAGCAATTATACTACATGCTATGACTTCGTTTTTATGTACGTTTGCTGTATATGTAATCATATTATTACAGCTACATCCTTACGGGCTTTGGCGTGGATTGCAATACAATTGGGACTCAAAATCTATTATGTTTACCGACCAAAATACAGGATATTTGAGCAAAGATTTCTCTGATCCAGTTTGATCCGGCTTGTTTGATCAACGTTACGGTGATACCTTGGACAGCCAGACCATGATTTGACTTATTTGGGAGCCATGTAAGCCCAGTAATTTCATGTGAGTTAAGAATCTTCTAAATATGATATAGTCTTTATATCCTGATTTTTCTCATCTATGTCAGGTCTATAAATCAGCTTAGAGTTAGATTTCACCATGGAAATTACTCAGCAGTCTAAACCACAATGTTTTGGATATCCCCCAGCTGTTGAGGCTCCTTCAATTCCTTATCACAGGAATCCGGATTCAAATCCAGTACTGAGAGGGATATTTCTTGTCATCGGGGCATGGCTGTTTGTCTTCATATTTCCATGATATATTCAAGACTTTACTAATACAAGCCATCTAGAGTCTCCAAGTTCGAGTTCCTTCAGAAATTCCTGTGGGAAAATGCCGGATTTGATAGCCTTAGGACCTTGGCTGATCTTAAAAATTATTCAGAGAGATGGGATGTAAGTTGCTTATTTATCTCTCCCTTTTCCCAAGCCTGATAAGATCATGTGATAGCCTACTGTCTCTATTCCTCCATTAAAGGATCAGACGCTTTCTAGCAAGATAGATTATAGAGCTTCACCCTTACCCGAGTATGTGTATGGTCACTCCTATACTATTACTGAATATCATTCTTTTTATACCTCTGGAAGACTCACACCCCTGGATGTCGCCGAATATATTCTATCTATAATTCGTCGTGATATTGTACCAGTTTCACGACATGCATCAGCTTTCATTTCCAGTAATCCAGACGCAATTTTATCTGCTGCCCGAGACTCCACCCTTCGATATAAATCGAAAAGCCCAATCTCAATATTCGATGGTGTTCCCACTGCTATTAAAGACGAATATCATGTCGCAGGCTATAGAACAACTATGGGTCGGAAACCTGATTCGGCCCTTTTTTTAATAGCTAGTGAGTCATCCTGGCCTGTCTATAAGCTTGAGGAAGCGGGTGCTATGATCCTTGGGAAACTGAATATGCATGAATTGGGAGCTGATACCACAAATAATAACCCCAACTATGGTACTCCACTCAATCCTTACAATAGCCTATATTACACTGGCGGCTCCTCTGGTGGAGCGGGTTACGCTGTTTCTACCGGCATCATACCATTTGCTCTCGGCACTGACGGAGGTGGCTCCATCCGCCTTCCCGCCTCTTTCTGTGGAGTTTACGGTCTCAAACCTTCTCACGGTCGACTAGGAGATACGGGGAGTACTGTCACAGTTATGGGCCCAATTGCAAGTACAATTTCAGATCTTGAAATCGTGTACCGCTATCTTTCAGAGCTAGAGGGCTCGAACAATCATTTTAATTCTGTCTCAAGCTCTACAATTTTCAAGCCAAAATTAATTGGTATTTGTAAGCTATGGTTTGAGAGAGCTGATGTAGTGGTAAAAAACCTCTGCTTGTCAGCAGTGAAGCATTATGAAACTAAACTGGGTTATAAAGTAGTAGAAATAACGTTACCATGTTTATCCCATGGCCAGACTGCGCATGCTATAACTATCTTGGCCGAAATGTCTCTTCGAGCACGACGCAACGCTAAAAATTCCGACTGGCTTAGCGGGCTAAACGCAGCAAATAAGATTCTTTTAACTGTTGGTGCTCAGACGTCGCTTAAAGACTACTCTTTGGCGCAGCAACTTCGGAACCTGCTCATGCAACATCTCTCATATCTCTACAAAAAGTATCCAGGACTTCTAATTGTAACACCCACATGTCCCATGCCCGGATGGCCTATTGATCAAGAAATTGACTTGAAATATGGAATTAGTGATGGAAGCCGAAGTATGCGATGTATAGAATACGTTTGGCTCGCTAATTTTTGTGGAAATCCTGCAATTACATGTCCTGTTGGATATGCTGACCCAATCAAGGGACAAGGCCGTATCCCAGTGGGTATAATGGCGATAGGAGAGTGGGGCAGTGAAGAGCAGTTATTAAAATGGGGGAAAGAATGTGAAAAGTTCCTTCATAACGAGGGAGGCGGAAGAATAAAACCTGAAAATTGGACGGATGTGGTCAGAGAGACTGAAGATTATACTGGGCTGGCGATGGAAAATATTGAAAAATCTTGATAGTAATTTGTTCATAAAAATTTAAAAATAATTCCTAATTTTATCCACATACATGTACATATACGTCTGTCTAATAAGGATTAGGCTTGAATGGTTTACGAGTTGCCGCCTACTCAGTAATTCTACTCTTTTACTAAACCTAGAGACTGAAGGAGGGCAATTTCTATACAAGTCAAATAAAAATGCTCATGTTATAGCGACCGAGCTTATTTGACCAAGATTTATTTTAAATTTAACCAAATATCATAAAGGACTGACTACTCTTTAGCATCAACTCTTGCTAAACATTGGCTTCAACTTCTACCGAAAAGCTGATTCCGAGGTTGTGCTCGCCCATTTTTGGGGCAGTCAAAGTAGACATAAAGTGAAGAATACGATGACTGAAATGAATGAGACGTGAGTCACCTCGAAATGAGCAAAGAACAAGGCATGGAAATGTTACAAGACACACTTGGATAATTTATTCGACATCCAAGGACTCTGACCAATGATAAGGGCTCATGATGCATCGATGCGACGCCATCACTGGCAACAGTTCTCCGCAAGCAAAAAGTACCAAATCGACGACCGTAGAAAAGTCATGATATCGGTGCTAGAAATTTAGGGGCATAATGGACGATGAAAGCTCTAGAAAATTCAGGACAGCGCGGCAGCGTTGATTGATTGAGGCTGTGAGTAACACAGGTCAGGAGGTGTCTGCAATACGAGGCAACTTACATTCATCTCACATCCATCTCCCGTAGTCGTATCGTGTGTTACCATGTCGTCGTCACGCACCAACCATGGAAACACCAGGCCAGAATAGTAGCGCATGACACGCCAGGCTCGATGTTGTGCGATCTAGATAGAAGACTCGGAAGAATGGGTCATGGATTATGCGCTAGAAATATCGTGGACGCGCGACACAGCTAATCCGACCTACCTGACTCACCATTGCAGACCAATCATGACGAGAATCAAGTTGAAGAGTTGAAATCCAAAATTCATATCTAAAAAAAACCAGGGTGATGTCTCGTCAGTCAGTTCGGCACCATGTACATATCCGAAGCAATCTCTAGCATGAAAAAGCATCTGTTTCACAGTTTGATCCATCTACTGGAATCATCAAATGACCAACAAAGCGAAAGCCTGATCCCGAGCCACATTGGCCTGTCCTACCCACACACACCGCACATAAAGCTCAGGTATGGCTATTGCCTTGTACCTATTTGCTCATCTCATAGTAGATCTACCCAAGCTACAGACACGTGCAAGAACTTCCGCGTCCGATTTTTTCAAAATCGACACAAGCGTGTTATGTCGAAATATATTGAAGAAATATAGACCCTAAGTGTAGTTGAAGGTGATAAAAAATCCTTTTACCTGAGGAGTAAACTTATCGTTTCTCACATACTGGTAAATGCAGTTAGAATATATAGGATAGCTAGCTATTTACGAACACAATAAAATCACTTTGTCCCCATTAACTTAGTAGGCAATGAGATCTACTAACCAACGTGCTCTATAGTTTTTTATCGTTTTCCAAAGGTTACGCTAGAACCAAAAAGTAATTTGCGAAGAGAATTGATTTCACTATTGGTCGAGGAAGGACTGCACCTCTTGTAAGAAATTTAACATGGACGATTACGAGTGCAGCATCCTCAGCTTTAGAGAGACAACTGGGAGATCTACATGTAGTTCCGTTTAACAAGGTAAAAATTGGCCTCGAAAAAGTTGTCTCAATTATTGAATATACTAAGGAAGAGTTTGCTTAGAACCCCAAAATTAATGATGCTTAATCTCAGCAGAAAAATCTACCTGAGAAAAACGACAGAGACAAAGACAATGAAGTGAATGATCAGACGACTTTTAAGACTATTCATGGGAATTGGGATTTAGAGGACAAGCAAATTGACGTAGATAAGGCCAGCCAGCACCTTATACTCGATCTCTCAGTTTTCGAATTAAGATGACGACTCAGCTGTGGGAGAATATTCTACGGCATACAACATCTAGAAATTTTTGAAATGTAAATACAATAAGCCAAACGGCCAAAGTGGACAAGATTACGATAAAAATTCTGGCGCTCACTTGTTCCAAAAGAGGTATCAATGGAGATTCGCAGAGAGCAAGTGTCTGCTAATAAAACACTTAAAATTTTTATACTACGATCGAATGATCACTTTTATTCTTACTCTTTCATCTGCCATCAAAATATAAAGCAACCAAGGATGGTCTCTGCCTCCACAAGGAAACTTTTGTCGGAGATATGTGAAAGGAGCTGATAAGGACCGAAGAAGAATTGAAGGAAGATGAAAATTCTCATGCAGCATTGAAAAACACCGGGTAAATATATTCCACCATATCGCCATGATTCATCCACCTAGAGACGATCGGATGGACAGATGCTTCTCATTAGGCTGAGGTTGCAACGTCGTTTTATCTCTGTTGTGGGGGCACAATATGGGAGATGGTACTCGACTCAAACTAGGGGGAAGCCTTTCGCAGCTTTGGGAACACATCAAGAGAAACCACATCCTGGGCCACACCAAAGCCACGGCACATAATAGCACAATTTCTAATCGAGTCGAGAGTAACCTATTCTATCTCCGTGAAGCTGTTCTTACTGGCGCTAGGGTGATCCTGCCTGATTATTGGAGTACTTCAGCCCTGGCTCTATACCGCAAAGCAGGAATTCTTCTACCATTAGTAGAGCTAGATTTAAAACTTCGCCAGGCTGCCATTCGTATCCATCGCTTGGACCTCAGACATTCCCTGTCACCGAACAAAGCGCGATTGAATAATTCAAACGACGTTGACAAATTCTGTTAATTCTACCCGAAAAGAGGCTGCTCGGCGTAAGGCAGGATTCAAAGCTTCCCATATCTCCCTCTTGAGCACTGTTGAATTAGATAATCTCGGTTACTAGTCTAATAACGTGACTAAGGATTAGGAGTAGATGAACTTTCATGCTACTGGATTTAATGTAGGAATCTTCTGGTTATTGACGGATTGATTGAT
>JAATOF010004535.1:0-23064 GCA_013170925.1 Podosphaera leucotricha | reverse complement strand
GAAAACCCTTTTTACCTTTCTTTTTAAGTTGAAATCCGTCCCATTTAATTTCGACTTTCACGGAAGATCATTGGTGAATACCCTTGCTAGTAAAACTAGTGGGTGAGCTAGACATGGGCTCCCATGAAGACTGAACCAATTAAAACCTTAGTTGCTGGGGTTGCACCCAGGTCGCTTTAGTACATTTACCTTTTCTACCCATAAGCCACGGTATAAGCTTTTCAACTGAATCTAAGCTAAAATATAGTAAGATCCTCAGGGATCTATCTCGTAGCATCAATCGAATGTAGATCTGTTAGAAAAAGAGTCTAGATCAAAAGAAAAATGACTGTTTGTTTTTTGATTTATTCGTATTCGTGTTATCGTGAGTCCAAGACTATTATAAAATTAGGGCTCCTCCCTGACCCAGGCCTCGCCTCATTCAGTTAGTTCTATTGAGGTTATAAAGATTGCCGTGAGTAGAAAGGTTACAGGGATAATAATTGAAGATGATGATACCTAAATATTGATATTGCTTATATAATTATCTCTACATGTAAGCAACTAGATCCACTAGAGTATGTATAATCACCATAATAAGCTAAACCTATTTTGATCCAGATCACTCGGAGTTCTCGCTAGTTCTATTTGATCCAGCGTGGGTATTGTTTAGTCAGCAGGAACATCCCATGCTCTCAACAAGTTCTCCTATCCCCTTTGGCCACGAATACATTGACCCATGACGGGTAGTCATTTGACTCAGTAATTACCCGTAGAATTCAATCACCTTTTCTACGGAACCTTCTGCTCCAAAAAAAAAAAATAAAAAGTAAAAAGAGCAGCAATAGGAACTGTGTACGCGGGATAAATCTTAAAAAACCTGCAACCCTAGCCAGGAGAGGCCTAGACACCAGAACCACACGAGGTCCAGATATCCTCCTTATACCGACACCGTCACCGCTAGCGCTCAGGTAGCGGTGCTCTTTCCTCGGGAGACAATTTAATGTCAGAATATCTGTAAACTGTGAGAATTCATCGTAGCAAAAGGAGCCAACTTAGCCTAATGCATCACCGCCATTACGGGAGCTGGGTACACTCCGGAAACTCATGTGTGTTGCTGTTACTCCTTGACCAAGTAATGCATTATTCATTAAGATGGCCAAGTTCATGGCCTGAATGATGCGTATCGTATTCCATCTAAACTTTAATGTCACACATCCTTTACATCTGCACGCTACAGCTTAATTACTTTATCCGATGGTGAAATTATGTCGTTTGTGAGCTTTCTAGGGTGACAGAACCTCCAAATAAGGACAACCAAAACTTCACTTATACTATCTTCCTGTCCCTTACTCACCCGCCGGTACAGTATCATTACCAAAAAAAGTGAATTAAAAATACCACATTCCCAACTTTCAACATAGATGTCAAAGTTTATTTACAACTAGACAAAACTTTTCTTGATTCTCTAGCTTCGAATATCACAAACTGTTCGTTCACATGGCCTCAGATATAAAAATATCAGCACCAGATAACTTCCCATGGCATCTGGGTATATTTGATGCTCATTGCCATCCCACAGATACCATGCATAACTTCCCCATGATTTCTCAGATGAAAGCACGCGGTCTGACAGTAATGTCAACGAGAAGTCAAGATCAGGAGCTTGTGGAAAAGAGTGCCTCTTCTTACGCTCTCAACACCCTAGAAGATCTAGAAAATAAGGCGCGTCAGTGCGGTGTCGTCCCGTGTTTTGGATGGCACCCGTGGTTTTCGCATCTTATATTTGATGATACTAAGTCACCACTAGTTCATGCAGAGACGGAAGTCTTCAAGGTTGAGCACTATCGGTCCGTCATATCACCAGTGCCACACGATGAAATCTTCTTGGCTGCATTACCGCAGCCCCGCCCACTGTCAAGCTTTCTTCACGAGACCAGAATGCGGCTGGCAAAATACCCCGCCGCGCTCGTCGGCGAAATTGGGCTGGATAAAGCGTTCCGTCTCCCGGCAGAGTCGTCGGTTGATGGAGAAGGTCCCACAGATAGGAAGACGACGCCAGGTCGGAGAGAGGGCCGTCGTCTGACGCCGTATCGTGTACACATACAGCATCAAAAAGTTATCTTTCAAGCGCAACTTTCCCTGGCCGGGGAGCTGGGCCGGCCCGTTTCAGTGCACGGCGTCCAAGCTCATGGAATCCTGTTCAAGGCTCTCGAAGAAGCCTGGAAAACTGGCCAAAAATATAACCATGGTAAGAAACAAACGCTGCGAGAAAGCAGCTCCGTGTGTGCTTCCCCAGCAACGTCACACTCAAATCCCTCAAAGCCGTTTCCCCCGCGAATTTGTCTACATTCCTACTCTGGCTCTCCAGAGCAAGCACAGCAGTACCTACATCCGACTATCCCGGCCGACATTTACTTCTCCTTTTCCGCTCTAATTAACAACTTCTCTAGTGCGAGGGTTATTAAAGTCATCAAGTTGGTCCCAGATAACCGGATATTAGTCGAGAGCGATTATGACTCGGCAGGAGACAAGATGGATGACCTACTACAACAAGTCTGTCGACAAATTTGTGAGATTAAGGGATGGGAACTAGACACTGGCGTAGCAAAGCTTGGAATGAATTGGCGAGATTTTATATTTTCTAGTACTTGCTAGCAAAGACTTGCCATGCAAACAGCGTTTAGTTTCAGGATATTCAAGGTTTAGATAATGTATACTGGCTTGCGTGGAGAGTTTTCTTTTCGAGGGTAACCAACTACCTGTATCGATTTAAACGACAAGCTTCCAATCGAGTGAAGTTTTGAGAGCAAACACAACATATTTAGGGCTTCTTTAAAAGTTGGAAAAATGTCTGATTTAACCCTTAGATTTCAAGAAACTTCCTGCGCCTATATGAAGCACCTACCCACAATGGTTTCGAAAAAATAATCTCAACAATCTTCAGGATATAATTTGATTGAATTACTCCATGTGCCATCTGGAACAAGTCAAAAGCGCCACAATGATAAGCCAAGCAAAAAGCATATATCTCGTTGCTAAAAAGGAGCACTTTTGACGCATTTCCACTATCAAGGTCACGGTACCTCCGCCCTCAGAAAATTTACCAGGAAATCCTCTTCCCTTTTTTTGCTAATACTTCGAAAAGCTTGTTGTTGGCGAACCACTACCTATGTATCGACATCGCTCGACAACTGACCAAAGTAAGCAGTTCCACCACGCAGAACTGAGGCTAAATATGAGTGTGAGTGATCTATAGCAGCCAGTGTGGAAATGACAGTTGGTCTAAGATAGCGACCATAGCTCGGGAAATTTACACAGTAGTATTATCTGAATATTCCTTTTCTACTCGATTATTAAGCCTTTCCCGGAGGATCTGTGTGAGACAAATTGTATCTGCTGGTGAGTATTCGTTGGTTACTTTATTGTCACTATTGATCTGCAAGAACGGCATTTGAGTTATTGGATGAAAGAGGCTTCCGGAATCTTAAGTTACTCAACTTACAATGTATATTCTGATGCCTATCGGGTCTTTGCTAGGCAACGCCCCGGTATTACGTACATTTCAAAAATTTTAGACCATAAAACCACTACGATTTCTTTATATTCTCATGTTCTCATCAAAAATAATTCGCTGGTCCTAAGTAAATTAGGAAAAAAAGATTAGACTGGGAATTCATGGAAGCTTTAAATGTCGGGGAGAGAGTTAAATATGATACGATTTACTACGAGTCATCCATAGCTACTTTCAAAAATGGATGTGCAAGAGCCTTTAGTTCAGCTGTTAGTCAACCCAGTTACTAGACTCATTATAAGAATTTTCACTCACCTCGGCAGCAGTTAGTCTCGAGCTGGACTCCCAGCGCACTAGCTTTTTCACTAAGTCTATGCCTAATTCATCTACACCGTGCATGATAAATTCCCATTTTTTGCCGGAAAATTCTTTATACCATGCGAATGGCGGTGTATTAAATTCGCATGCTTCCGGCCATGACTTTCTTGTTGGTGTTCCGAGCGTTTGAAACATACTAAGAATAAGTCCTAGCTGATTACCATTTTCGGTCGTTTCGCGTGATTCGAAGAGAGGCTGGGGAGGATCACGTAAACATTCGGCGAGCATAACACCACTAGCCCAGATATCTAGAGATGTTCCGTAGGCATGCCAGCCAAAAAGTGTTTCAGGAGCTCGATACGTCGTGGTGCCCACTTCAACTTGTTTCTGTGTAGGTGGTTCAAGTGAGAGGGAATATACAGGATGCCACGCGGTGCCAAAGTCAGAGAGCAAAGCAGGACCACTTTGAGACGTAATGAGAATATTTGAAGGCTTAACATCTCGATGAATTATCCCTTGTGTATGAAGATAGCTGAGCGCGGAAAAAAGATTATGAAATGTAGAAGAGACAAATGACTTGCTAAGGGCGCCCTGGGAGAGAAATGTTGCAAGAGTGAAAGGATGATAGGGAAACACTAGGACGAGGCGGCTTTCTGAATCGCGGAAACTTGAAGTAAGTTTTACAATAGAGGAATGGGAGATTTCAGAGAGTATCTTGATTTCTAGTCGAGGATTATGCGGTTCGATATTGTGCATGTGCGTGATAACTTTGAGTGCTACATTTTTGCAGCGATAAACCTCCGAGCAATATCCTGATGAGACTTGATGACAATTCAAATATTCACCGATAGATATTCCTGGCGATGTCGGCTCAGAAGTTTCCTCTATGGTGTTGTTAATTGATTGTTCGCCGGCAGGGTTGCATGCCGCATCATACGCATCCTAGAATGCGAGTTAACCCAAGTACTTTCCCCATCTAATTTCCCGAAAAAACACCAGTGACGTCGACTCTGCTCCGGAATAAAAAACATTAAAAAGTAGAAGATCATATCGCTACCATCGAATAACTTACTCTTGATTCTGAGACGTTATAAGCTTGGTTTTCCACTTCAGCCGCTCTCTTGTGCAAGTCTCTGGTAAATGCGACCCCATTCGCCCTCAGAACTGTTATTCTCCACCGCTATCAGTGTCAACCTCTCTCAGTGATCAAAATCATATAGACATACATCTTTTGAATGCTTTCATATCGATCTACGGCGCCGAGGTCTGTCCTCCACTTGTTAGATGGTGGCATAATACCTGATATACGTGCTGGATATGTTGCCCTGGTGAAAGTGGTTATTATGCGTCTCGACGTACGTGAACGTGTACGTACACATCATGATGTGGTAGGTTTCGCTTAAGGAAGTAAACCGTGTCAGCAGAACAATTCGATACCTGATAATTCGCACAACAACTTGTATGATATGACTTCAGGACAATGGTTAGATCTATGCTTTACTTGTCTTCAGGTAGAACATTTTCAACAGTTTCTGAAACGATGGTAAATCTTAGGATTTGGTATCATTTGTGTGGGTAATCTATGAGGGTCCAACTGTCGTATGTTTGATCTCCCTTCTATCTCTATTCTCAATGGCATGTCTGAGGACCCCGAGTCTTCAATATAACTTGGCTCACAGCCATCGACATCATGCCTGTCATAGATAAAGAATTTATAGCTCAAATGCTTAAAATTCTGTCGCCCACGGGATCTACATACCGAGGTCTATTTTGGGCAGATTAATTTTACATGAAGTTCACTAACCAAATATAGTAGTAGTTAGATCGTATGCATATTATGGAAAAAAGATTCGTTGTTCACGTAGTAGAGTGCTCTGCATTTATAGATTCAGCGATACTAACCGGTGAGATTATAGATATGTAGCTACAAATAATTAATATTGTTGCCTCGGTCCTCCTAAGTTTCAAAAACAGCCTGATATCTCAGAAGATGCAGAATCCTATTTCTCCTCAACTGTCTCCGAATCTCACTAGATAGTTGAGTTTCCTTCATCATCAAAACCTTGGCGTTTGTTTTGAGAAAAATACTTTAAACTATTTTTATTTTTATTTTTTTTTAATAGGGTGTATGGGATTAGGTTATCGAAGTAGAGTGGTCATTCAATAAGTGAAATCTTTATTTCACGAAGCTCTGTGATTGTTATTGCTGAAGAGTGTAGGGTGTTATTTTGCTTGATTGAGGTCGCTATTCGTAACTACATGTATTGAAAGAATACTTTTTCAAAACTGCCTGGACCTAGATGGCGCACCAAAACTTCTCCACAACTATGGTTGGGCATTTTCCAGATTTCGTAAAACTACCATGAAGCGTTTTTTTCAATGTTCTACATCTCACTATTGCGTAGAGAATGCTATCAGAACAATTTGTTGGACTTTATTTCTTGTTATAAGACCACTTGTAACCATCTCTGGCTTATGAGGGTTGACAAAGGCCTTTAACAAAATACCTTTCGATACTTATTACAACATATCAGGTTGTCGTTTAAGAATGTGCCAATTGTGATTTAATAGATGAAACTCAACTTCTGAGGGCAAGACAAAATATTTGGTCGACGGATAGTACTACATGAATGCTTTGGTGCACATGCACTACTAATGTACATGTATATACATGTATGTACGTACTGATTTATGAGGCCAGTTTGTTTGATTAATTAATTATAACTAGGAATTCTCATAACTATATGTATGTACATGTACATCTAAACCAAGTTAATGGGACCTTTTTCTTTTTCTTGGTTATGCAGGGATCACTTCTCCAGATACTGGATTATGGCAGTGTAGCTTCATGTTTACTTAATGAAATTCATGATCTTTCATAGTCCCTTTCACTTTACTGTGCGCAGTAGGTATTGAACATATAACACACATGTGGGATTCTAGTTATGGACGCCTTAACTCGACAAGAATATCCTGCTATGCTGGTATGTCAACTGCGAGTAAATATCATTACGTGAGAATCCAAATGTGCGAATTAGACTAACAGTAATACCTCAGGAACGACTACAACCCGATGCTGCCGTGGCCAAGCTAAACGAACGCGTGAAAAAGATCGGAAAGGTCAATTTAGAGATAGCAGATTGGCTTCAGGTATTTCATTACCCGAAAATAGCTAACTAAATTCGCCATTGACTATTTTATCAGGAGCGCCGGAAAATAGAAGATGCATACTCTACTAGTCTCCTAAAGCTCGCGCGAAAGTCTCAACAAGATGCCGGAGGCGATACAGGGTAATTGATATCCTTCAGCTCTTCAACAAAGTGCTGATATGGTTCAGTGGCTTCGAATCGGTTTGGAGGCAGATAACTTCAGCCGCAGAAAATATCGGAAAGTCTCATGGCATCTTTTCAGAACGAATAAAATTAGATATTGAACAATCCTTACGAAACTTTGCCGCTACTAATAGCGAAATGTCTAGTATTATCAATATGCAGGGAAATATTTCAAACGTTGCAAAAGAATTGATAGATGCGCAGGAGAGATTTGATAGACTTAATCGGAAAGGGAATAAATCTAATTCTCCTAAGTATGACTCTGCTGTCAGTAGATTGCAGACAGCAAACCAACAGTGGGATGCGCAAGCTCCGTTTGTGTTTGAGACGTTACAGGCTCTAGACGAAAGTCGACTAAAAAACCTTCAAGATATGCTTGCAATGTATCAAACTCATGAAGCAGATCACAACGAGCGAAATACAAAAGTGGTTGAGAGAACTCTTAAGTCTTTACTTGATTTTGACGCAGAAGTCGAAATTAAAAGCTGGTCTCAAGCTAACGCTAGCATCGAATCCAAATCTGCGGTCAAACGCAACCCTAGAGCTGGGCTTGGATTTGCTGCACTGCCGTCACCAACTTCCCCTTCTAGACTTGGAGATATTCAAAGTGACAACCACAGTGAGCACTCACAGCCATCCAAAAGTGAATTTGGAGGTAAGAATTATCCTTAAGCTATCCATTATTCGCTTTAAGAATCGCTAATTTAAAAATGTGAAGAGAAAAATAAGCTCCAGCGAATTGGAACCATATTTACCCGTCGACGCCAGAGTGTACACAGCGTATTTCGTTCTGCTTCACCTGGTTCCAGGAATGGATTCCAACCATTCAATCGTGCAACAAGTAGCCGGGCAGGAAGGCCAATTCCATCTCCTAGAGCATCCTCCAGCCATTTAAGAGAGCCTGAAAATCGACTTGGCCCTCTTCCGGAAATGCCTCACCCACCCAGTACAACAGATAAGAATGATAGTACTCTGAATACCACAGCTTCAATTGACTTTCCGCCGAGAAAAAACTCAATTTCACCGCAATCTCGCCCAATTTCCTCAGAGCGTGCGGGTGTGGTAGACTCTGATCCACCACTTGGATCTACAAACCCGCCCGCTAAAGGAACTGAAGTCGATAATGAAGGGTTCTCTATTCCACCACCAGCAGAAGATCTCATCTCACAAGCTCAAATGGATCAACCACAGTTCAAATTAGATATCAGAAAAGATCCAATTCCGGAACAAGACTCTGATGCTCAAGCGGCACTGTCCAATGTAGCAAATACACTAAGATCAGCTCAAATTTCTACCCCAATAAGAAAATTAGGCACTGTAAGAGGCCGAAGAGACGCAAGACATACAATGTCAGCCCAATCAGAAGAACATCTTGCTGCCACGCTAGAATATACTATACCAGTATCCCCTGCGCCTACTTCTCCCGTCATTTCATCCAGAAGAACAGTAGCTTTGACTAACCTATCGTCCAATGAGCACAATCATTTGGCGGGCTCAGATAACATGTCTATTCAGTCAGGGCAATCATGGATAAATCAGGGACCCGTGAAGCATCCTGAACTACTCTCCCCAGGATTAAATTGTTCGATTGTAGAAACAATATCTGCTTCATTTGAAGGGGAACAAGCTAAGCTAATAACGATTCATGGTGAAGTCGCCCTGATATTTAACCCAGACGTGACTGACAACATGTCAACTATCTCCAGTAAGTTCCAATAAATCGTTATAAATTTCAAGCTAAAATATTAGGTGATGAAAAAATACGAGTAAAGACAGGTCCAAATCTTGAAATCCTGAGTTTAAATAAAAATATAATTGACTCAATGCCTGGTGAAAGTTCCAATGAATTTACCGTCCACTTACCCTTTATAACTTCCAAATCCATCGTTTCGCTTAATTATCGCGTACTACCTCCAGAATCTTCTCTTGCCTCAGCGCCATTACTCATTAAATCTGCTTGGAGGCATCAAAATGAGAAACTTGGCATGATTCTAGAATATAGTCTTAATCCTGCGTACAGCTCTGCACCAACTCTCTTTAGCAATTTAATTCTTATCGCTCACTATGCTGGTGAACCTGCTTCCTCTTGCCAGACAAAGCCAAATGGCACTCATCTGAGAGATAAACTTATGGTTTACTGGCGCCTGGGTGACATAATCCTTGATCAAAAGTGGTGTAAAGCCGTTGCGCGCTTTTCGTGCATCAATGGCGCAGTTCCTGAACCAGGTCAGATTGAGGCTAGATGGGAGCTGCACAATACCGAAAGTTTACCACGTAACGTAGGGAGTTATATCAGCATTCAGAAGATTGGGAATACCGCCATAAAAGATACAGAAAGTGATAAGGGTGTAGATCCGTTTGCAGATGAAAGCTCCGCCGGGCCATCGACCGTCACTGCACCTATAAAAAATACGTGGGTTGAATTGCAAACGGTCAAAACGCGTGTTAGTGGGAAATATGTGGCGAAATAAGATTTTTATTTCATCTTAATCAATCAGATCTAATGAAGGGATAATAGCCGCAGATACCCGATGGGTTACGGTGATTTTACGGATGCGCAAAAATCTTGTATTTGTAGACAGGTTTGTCCAGCGGCTAAATTTATTAATCTTAGCAAGTATTTGCAAAAAGTCATATCTTCTTATTTTTAACTTTTCTACTACATGTACCAATTTCTGACACTACCAGATGCTGAAAACTGCACTGAAATTTAGCAAATCAACTCCGATGACTTCATCCTATTATTACTTCTCTTGCTAATAGCGATCATATCAAAACTTCCTCCACAAAGTTAACTTTAAGTCAACAGGCACAATTTTTGATGACCTGTTTCATCTCGACCTGGATTTAAGTTGGCCTCGTGAAGCCGCCGGCAAATTATATAACCTTACATCCTGAGCAGTCGAGTCACGGCGCCATCTCCAACAAAAAGTCTGCCCGCGGGGATCAAGAACAGGACTGAACTTTGTCTTTAATTCCGTCAAAGGTCCTATGTCCTTGGAGTATGTTACTTTCGCCCATATTACCCTTGTAACATGATCATTATTCCGAGTTCGAACAAGCTTGGATTTGTCATCAAGTCACCCTATAATTTGTCACGTGAACTGAGCTTCTGTTATGTGTATCGGTGTTGGACACACCTCGATGCGCTCGACAACAGTATGATGAGGAACTTATAATTTCTCGAAACTTCTACTTATTTCAATCCCGCTGAAGTTAGGTTCTTGATTCTGTCTGAGATCGATCCACCATGGTGTAGCGCATACATGTTGACATACGAGGACGTGGTCATAGTCCCGAGGAGACAAGCCCGCGATAATTGATCGCGGCTTTATACTAAATATTGCAGTCAGAGATTGCGCATGGTTACTTTGACGGTCCATCTTTGTCTGTCATTCCTGTCATCAGGCCGGTCGCTTTGGTTTCTACAATGCGGAAGAGATCACGATCCCCAAGTCCCTTTTCTGCTGCATGATATGCGGCGTCGCTACGATCACAGAGCGTTTCAAGGTCAGCATCGCTCAGAATTCGATCTCCTCCTTTGTATTGGTATACAAGACCATCCTTGAGGAGCAGGGCCTTAAGTGCATCAGGAGGAAGGCTTTCGTCACCATCTTTCCTTTGATTCATTGTTTTTAAACTGCCCTTTTTTATTACCAGTTTTTCTAGACGGCGTTTGGCATCAGCTGATAGAAGGAGATCCTCTTCAACTGTACCTCGAGTGGCAAGTCTGAAGATGATAACCGGATTTTTCTGCCCAATCCTATGAACACGGTCTTGTGCTTGAAGATCTTGTTGCGGGTTCCAGTCACTATCGTATAAGATAACTGTATCCGCGGCAGTTAGATTAATCCCTTGCCCACCAGCTCTCGTGCTGAGAAGAAACAGTTTATAGTCTGGATCGTTAAAATCTTTAATTTGTTGCCGTCTATCTTCCTGAGATGTACTGCCATCAATCCGACATAGAGGCCAGTGCCGCAATTCTCGCGAGAAGTCTTCTAAGATATCAAGCTGCGTTTTAAATTGGGAAAATATGAGAACTTTGTGGCCACGCTCAAAAAGTGCTGGGAGCAACCGATCAAGAAGAAGCATCTTCCCTGACGATGTCACAATTGTCTCATCAACCTCTGCCCCAGAATCCGCCGACCAAGGGTTGTAGAAATTGTGTGGCGAGTTGCAAGTTAAACGAAGCTGCATTACAGGATTCCCGAGCTTCTTGCCACCAATCTCTCGCTCTAGCTGACTTTAGCAACTGAAAAAGGCAGCAAAATATACTGTACTTACTTGCTGACTCAAGAGATTTAGCTCTCTCGATATCTTCTTCTGTACCATAATAGCCATATTCTTTATCCTGTTGTGAGATTTCTTTGGATAACTTAGCCTCGAACTCTTCATCACTAAGTTCTTCATCAGAAGAATGGGCCTCGATATATTTCCTTATCTTTTTGGTCCTGCGTTTACTGACCCTATTAGTAGGCGAGGAGATCTTTTCTGAGAGATCAGTATTTTCTTTCGGCGTCGAAATTGATTCCTGTCTCTTTCTCTTCTTGTTAGGCTGGGATTTTGATGTATTATTTTTCATCATTTGCTGAAATGCATTTTTAGGCGAGGTTGATTTGGCTTCTTGTCCATGGGTTCTTGCTGAAGATCGACTAACAGATAAATCTTTATCTTGTGGAAGTTTGGCCTCACGAAGCTCTAGATTGGCCTCACAATGGGTTGAACGAGTACTACGCACACTGGTTATTCTTTCAACGACTTTGCATTCAAGGTATTTCCTGGTATCAATTGCTTTATCATTTATCACGTTATAAAGATCCGTCTGTTCTTTGGTCATTGGTGCATATAGGACATACTCTCTCTTCCTGGGCAGTAAGTATTCGACGTCTGATTTGATTCGGCGTAGCAAAAGGGGCTGGAGAATTAAGTGCATCTTTTTAACTAAATCTTGTTTCATCTGGTCCTGTAGAAATTCTTCAGTAGTCTCTTCATCTTGCAAATCACTAAAGTCAAACCAAGATTCAAACTGCTCCCAATTTGCGAAGATAGTCGGAAGTAAGAAGTTTAACAGGGACCATAATTCTTTCAAGTTATTTTGTAGAGGCGTGCCCGTGATTAAAAACCGAGTCACAGAGGTAAAAGTTCGCAAGATACGGAATAGCTTTGAATCGGAATTTTTTAGTCGATGGCCCTCATCCTAGAGATGTGAGTAAACATGATGATATGAAATCAAGGGTAAAGTACAATGATAATAATCTCCCAATTTATCTTCGACATGTCTGAGGCATCTCTAATAACGATTTCCGGAGTTGTTAGAACAACAGGAAACTTATCATTTACTCGGCCTTGGATAAGATTCTTCTGCAATTTTTGGCGGAACATCTCTTTTCTCTGCACAGGAGTTCCATGATAGAATAAAACTGGAATGCTTGGAACCCATTTGGTAAACTCGTCTTGCCAATTCGATAGTGTACTTAAGGGAGCTATGATCAAGTGAGGGCCCATGTAATTTGCATCTTCTCGGAATTTAGCTAGAAGTGATATAGTTTGTATTGTTTTCCCTAGACCCATCTCATCAGCAAGAATCCCTGACATGCCTTGAAGACAGATTTCAAACATCCATGTCAATCCTTCTAACTGATAATCTCTCATTGTGCCACCGATCATACACGTGGGCTGTTGGGCCATTTCGAGATCATGTTCGCCGAGAGTTTTCCCATCAAACCCACTGCCTACGCGGCCTAAAACTTCAGTCTTTTTCGTCAGGATATCTGAAAATTTAGCACAATTTGCAAGTAGATCGTCCAGCTGCTTCGCTTTGACTTCTCGCTCTGCTCGAGACTCTTGAATCTTTCTCTTTTTACTTGTTATCAGCTTTTGCCTTCGTACTTCGGCCCGGTCATTTGCAAGGCGAGCTTTCTCTTCTTCCTTGATAAGAGCATCTTGTTCTAGATTTTTAATTTCTGCGTTTAATTCTCCCATGAGCTCTTCTGAAAGAATCAGGTATTTGATTATCGAGGTAAGTTCTTGCTCAAAGTTCTGCTTTTTTTAATTCTTTAATTTGTTCAATGGGTCAACCAGAATCTATGGATACAAGATTCAGTGACGACTATTTCATTTGAACTAGGTAATTCTCGTAGTGTTCAACGAAATTCTAAAACTAGGTATAGTTTATTTCACAAACTTTGGTTTAAATACTAGTCAACTTGATATCAAGAGCCGCAATTTAGAGATCAAAATTTCTTTGTTCTTGTGTTGACACGTTAGATTTTTTATCGACGCGTTTGTGTATCGAGCGCGACTAAATTTTATGATGGGTACCGTATAATAAACCACATAATTAATTAGTACTATTAGGGGGGTTCACACCTGGCTACTTCGATGGTTATTTCGCTAATTTTATTTTAGTACAAATCACCTACTTCCAGAGGTTGGTGATTATTTTAGTAAATCCTGGTGATTATCTTAAGTAAAATTAGCGAAATAACCATCAAAATAGCCAGGTGAACCCCCCTAATAAAATAAACCTTCAAATATCACAACGCCATATAGATCCACTAGCATGCTACTGCTGGGAAAGCTGACCTCGGACAAATGACTACAGCAATCTAAAGAGGGCTTAGAATAGTGTTATTATTCTGATGAGAGGTAAGAATTCCAAGCTCAACGCATATCTACACTGAAAAAAGTCCTCAGAGTAGATGATGATCAATGCTATCTGTGTGGATACTCCTCACGGGAGTTTAGAGGTGTGGAGAAAGACAAGCAAGAATCGGTCATTCAAAGCAATAATGAATAACCCGGAGAAACTGACCTTGCTGTTCTAAAAGCCACATCTATTGAGCAAAGCTTATACAACGCTCTTCCAATTTCACGAGGGTTCGATTATTAGCTATCGGCATGACCTAAAAAATATCGCTGAATTTAATCGCAGTAATCTACCTGCGTTTTACAAAGTGCTTGTTAGAGAAGAACTCTAGGGGTTGTGAGCTTTGAATATGAATAATGATTACAGAGATCAATCATTTTCCAATAAGATAATGGTCCTATACATACATCTCAATTTACTCGGGAATCGGATTGTAAATTGTTTGTGTACGTTGTAACACAATTACACATACATTTATAATATCTTTTGATACTTTTATTCATCGCATCGCATCTAGAATAAAATTTTCTGGCGGGTCCATAAATTGTAGAAGTCAGTAAGACTATTGATAAATACAGCGCATTAATTAATACTTCTCTATACCATTTCAGCTTTATAATTGGCTGCCTAAACATATCCTCCTTTCTCATGCGGTGCCGGCAATGAAAGTTCATAATGTTTGCAGCACAGATCCCAGGAGAGTGGCGTTCGAAACACACGACGCTCATGCTACTTTTTCCTCAGTCACCGTCTTCTCAAGGTTTTGATCTAACCCACCCACATCGCCTTTATACTTTCTAATCATCGGACAATAGCCTATTGCTGAATATTGCTTTAACTATGAGGGCATGATCCTCTCTGTTCGTGGCTAGCCCCTCAGTAATTCAGATATCTGGCAAGAAAGCGAAGTCGTAAGCGCTCAGCATTTTGGGCGACTAAGAATCAGTAGAGAAATCAAGAGAGCTTGTACAGATACTCAACCGAAAAAAACAAATAATCATAATCTCACGTTCTGAGGGAAATCGAGACAATTGTTAAATTTTCTGTCAAATAGAAGTTGTAGCTGACGACTCTTCAAGTTTAGAGCAGAAAAATCGTGGGCTGGTTAATGTGACTCGATATCTAAATTGGAGAAGCTATTGTGAAATTAGACTTCTATATCTCGGATCATTAGAGTAGAATGTCTAGGGCATCTGAACTTCATTTGTAAAGTTTCACAGTTACAAGGGATTTAAAATAGGCCCCGTCATGAAACCTAAGGCAGAAATTAAAAATTTAAGGCTGTGGCCGAATCCATCGCGGTTGTAGCTTCAAGACGCGAAAGATGCGCAGATGCGACTTTTTAACCGATTGAAACTCAAGGGCTTAAGCAGAACCACATATGTCATCAAACCTAGTGAATATTTTGGAAAATTTTCATCCTGTATATCTGTGAATCTTGAAGAGATATTAATTGAGTGCGCCGTCTATAAATCTGCGCAAATGGAAGGCACAGGAAGCAATTTCAGCTTGCCACATACATCTTCAGTACAGTTAGCTAATCCCGATTCTCAGAGCGGAAGTCTCGATAGATGTAAAGTTTTATCCTTCTTAGTTCTCACAAAATCCTACTGACCCAAGGGGAAATAGCTGATGGTAATACTCTACCAGGAAGTTTAGACGAAGTCATCATGAAAGATTCAGTCGCAGACAATACACCACTCGCTCCCCAAAATCCTCACCAAGATAAGATTGAATCAAAAGATGAGGAGATGACTGACTTACCCGATGAAGTTAAGGTTACTCAGAATCAGAGCGCACAGGGAGATTCTACAGAAAATGCGCCCTCAAAAACCCCAGAGATCACGAAGGAATCAATAGAAGCTTCAGCTCGCGAACATTTAATCGCCCAAACCCATTCGATCATTCTTCCTAGTTACAGCACGTGGTTTGATATGAATAAGATAAACAATATCGAGAGGAAGGCGCTCCCGGAATTTTTCAACAACCGCAACAGAAGTAAGACCCCTGCTGTCTATAAGGATTACCGAGATTTCATGATTAATACATATCGTCTAAATCCAATCGAATATCTTACTGTCACAGCTTGTCGGAGAAACCTTGCCGGTGATGTGTGTGCGATCATGCGTGTTCATGCATTCCTCGAGCAATGGGGCCTTATTAACTACCAGGTAAAGCTTTCGTACTCTTTGCGATATCAAAAATTGACAGTTTAGGTTGACGCAGATCAACGCCCATCAAGTGTATGCCCGCCATTCACTGGTCATTTCAAAGTTATATGTGATACTCCACGAGGGCTTCAACGATGGCAACCCGCGGCAGATCCAGTCGTTATTGAAGGTAAAAAGGGCCCTGTACCCACCGCGCAAGGACCGAAGATTGAGCTGAACCTTGAGGTGGGACGTAATATATATGAAAACTCCGCCAAGGAATCTAAGGTTGCAGTAAAAGCGTTCGATGGCCAGGCTAATGGTGATCAGCTGACTACAAATGGCACATCAGATTCTACTGCAAAATCGATAGATGAAATCCTCAACACACCAACGGCGCAAATTTTCTGTTTCTCATGTGGCATAAACTGTACACGAATTTATTATCATAATTCTCACATGGAATCAAATTCAAATACTTCAGGAAAGGTCACGTACGATTTATGTCCTAATTGCTTTTCAGAGGGACGCATGCCGGCTAACCATCAACAATCCTTTTATGTCAAACTTGAAAATCCGAAAAGCACTACCAACGCGAATAAAGATACTTCATGGAACGACGGCGAAATTCTTAGACTTCTAGAGGCAATGGAAAGATATGATGAGGATTGGACCGAGGTATCTGAATATGTTGGTACACGAACGAGAGAAGAATGTGTGATCAAATTCTTGCAACTTGAAATTGAAGACAAATATCTTGATTCCGAAACAGTTTCTCGATCTACAGGAATTAGTATGTTTGGCACACAAAACGGCCACCTTCCGTTCAGTCAAGCAGAAAACCCCGTAATGTCCGTAATTGGATTCTTGGCAAGTCTAGCAGAGCCAAGTGTGACGGCCGCGGCTGCGGGGAAAACTGTAGATGCCATGAAGCAAAGTCTTCGTAATCAACTTGAGAATAATGCATCGGAAAAAGGGAAAGATAAAGAACATCCCGACTCAATGCAAATTGATACCAAGCAAGAGGATACCACAATAGCATCGGATATTAATGATCCGCTCAACGCTCTCGCAACTATTCCACTAGCTGCTATGGCTGGTCGAGCTGGTGGTCTTGCTTCACATGAAGAGAGAGAAATGACTCGTCTTGTGTCAGCTGCAGTTAATACCACCCTGCAAAAACTTGATTTAAAGCTCAAACAATTTAATGAAATGGAACAAATTCTTCAAGCTGAGCGAAGTGAACTTGAAAGAGGACGTCAACAACTATTTTTAGATCGACTTCAGTTCAAAAATCGTGTTAGGGATGTACAACAAGGATTAAAAATCGCTGCATTAACAGGGGGTGATCAGGGCCTCAAGGTGGCTCAGGATGCTTTAGCTTCCAAAGAACAACTCTCATTTCAAGGTGTTTTACCCGTTACAGGAAATATTCTACCTATGAGTGCAGAAAGACAGATAAAGAGTTATGAAATTTGAATTATTCGGCGGCGAAATTGTAGTCAGGCGTCTTGGGGAGTTTAGTTAAGGTATGGGCCTGATCGGCATGAAACTCGCACTTGTACTTGGTAAAGCTTTTTGTAGTAAAAAACCACGGAGCTCTTTCCCTGAAGCCTTCTTATTCTATAGTATTATAGAGGCGCGGGCTAATAATTAATCTAAAGATTCAAATTAATGACTCAAATCTGAATGGAATTTTTCATTTACTGCCTTTCACTCTCATCTGATGAAGGTTGAAAGTTTGCCGCTAGCCCTCTGAACTGTGCCATTGTGTCGTCAGTTTGCACCGAAGATTCTGAAAGAGAATATAGATTTTCTGTATCGTCTGAGTGTGGTTCTTCCTTGTAACTTCTAGTATCTGATACATCTATGTCATAAGCGTAGTAATCGTTTTGAGCTGAAGCATTTTCTTCATCGATGTCGTAATCAATCAAATCGGGGAGTTCTCTTTGTCTAGCCTTCTTAGACTTCCGAGTCCGGTTGAGGTGAAAGTTCTCATCGGGTACTGGTGTAGCAAATATCTCCCAATCGCTACAATACTCGAGGTAGTCTCTCCAATCATCGTCACTTTCAATTGAGTTGGACACTATGTTGGGAATAGGTTCCATGAGCTGCTCCCCCACATCAAGGTTGAAGGGTGGCTCCTGTTTCAGTACCTTCCAGAGCATCGATTCATCGCTTCGGCTGTCACGCATGTCGACTGCATCTATATATTGATCCTGAGCCTTTTCAGCAGCGACATACTTCTCGAACTTTGCGATGCTGCGCAGCTCATCCCTACTTTGTGGTGGAGATGATAGTTGATCATCGCTTTCGTTCTCTGAACTAGGGACCGTTTCAGACTCGGACACGTGTTGAGTGGGTTCAAGGATATCTCTCATCTGTGCAGTTTCGCTTGTATCAGGGAGACGAGTATTGGGCGCGGATGATTCCGTCTGGTTGTGTAGAATGTGACTGGATGATCGCGATGATATTCCCAGCGCCTCCTCGACCTCCTCGTATGTCATTTTCAAATCAGCTAGATTGGGCTCCTCCAATGTACTGATCTCTTCCCTGAAGTCTTCGATTTTCGCGTCGTCGATGATGTCCAAATGACATCTCCGCGCGCACTTGGCCCAAAATTCATCGCGTCGGGGCTTTAAGCCCAACGTAATTAGCGCAAATTCCACATCGTCTGCGTTGATCTCCAAGCGCTTAGGTTTATGCGTATCTTTAGCCTTTAATCGTGACATGGTACAGAAAAACGCTGTAAAGATGAGTCTTTTCGTAATACTGATCGCAAGAGAGTAAAAGTCTTCAAATGCTGTGGCGCGTACCGCAGGAGTTTCTCCTACTTCAGCGAGGGTTATCCAGTTATCATCTTCAGCTCTTGCAGAGTTCATAAATACTCGTTCTGAAAGCTGAAGCCAGTTCTTCAGAATAAATAATTTTGCTACTGGTGATATTCGCTCGAGAGAATCGGTCTCTCCGGTCGTATTTTTGCACCGGTCAAGTTCTAGACAAACATTGCGAGTAACAAGCCAAATATCACCCCATTTCTCTCGTTCAGTCTTGACTTCGGTGCATTCTTCACGAACCGCAATTGCATCACCAGCTATTTCTAGTAAAGAACAACATTCTTCGCTAATCTCAACTGCAGCAGGTATATCAAGAGCAGTAAGGTGCTTTCTGGCACTTTGCTTGAGGATCATAAGGTATTGTTGCACTTCCACTTCAGACTTGCTGCCAACTCGGCGGGCGATTTCGCGAACATTGTCTCGCCCAAGTGTAGCTAATGCTTCAAAAAATATTCTCTTTTCCACCGGAGCCCAATTTGATGCTCCGATCTGACTTTCTTGAAGGGAGCCATAGTCATCTTGGCTGGATTTAGAAGCAACCCGTTGGATGTCGAGATTGAGTAGATCGCGGTAATCGTAGTTATATAATGGTCTGAGACGCTTAGATCTTATCTCATATCCTTCCAAGATTCTTCTCCTTTTTCGGTGACCATGTCTTTGAGGAGTCTTGATCTCGCCCGGCGAGCCTGGTGGTTGGAACTTCGCCGCCCAAGCGGCTGCATCTCTAGATACAGTATAATTTGAGCTTTCTATTCCATTCTGAGATATTAAAAGATTTGTCTCGTATAATTCCTCAGTGAATATTTTGCCTGTATCGCCTTTATCTTCTGATATTTGATCATCCATATCACGTGATAGACACACTGTTGCTTGTGCGGCGACAAGACGGTCAATAATGTAATTTGCGTGTCCTACTTGGTACCTTTCGATCAAAGAATTGTAAAGCTTCTCTTAGGTCCAATGACGCCATTTTGGGGTCATTTTCATGGTTCTACTTATGAATCCAGTCAGTCGGGAAGAAAAATTACATCCCGGTTGAAGGTTAAATTTTGTTGATTACGCGGTTTCATAGCTAAAAAAGGTTGAACACTATAACATGCCGCCCGCGTCAAGAGGATGGTTTAGTAAACTTCGACTCTGTGCGCTGGCTATTTCAGGGCGAAGATTCTATTCAACTTCGCCCTTACCTCAGAAAATTTTTCTACGAGACTACCAAGAGGAATGTATTCAGACAGTGCTTGCTTACCTGAAAGAGGGACACAAACGTCTAGGCGTATCGCTTGCAACTGGTTCTGGTAAAACTGTACGAATTCCTGCAATCTTTGTGTTTGCAGACATCCTAACTTGCTAGATCATCTTTACCCAACTCATCAATCGTATTCAGCCGCGTGGAGATGACGCGAATCAGACCCTCATACTGGCCCATCGTCAAGAGCTTGTTGACCAAGCCGCCCGCCAATGCTTAAATGCGTACCCTGACAAGAAAGTTGAGATTGAGATGGGCAATATGCATGCCTCTGGGTTTGCAGACATAACCGTTGCCAGTGTTCAAAGTCTGGTGTCTGGATCCCGTATATCTAAATTTTACCCAGATCGATTCAAGTTGATTCTTGTTGACGAAGCGCATCATATTGTTGCACCCACCTACCTGAAAGTCTTACAACATTTCGGATTAGATCAATTGCAAAATGACTCGCCGGCCCTTGTTGGAGTTTCGGCAACATTTTCACGATCTGACGGAGTTCGATTAGGTTCTGCGATTGATCAAATTGTGTACCACAAAGACTATGTCGAAATGATCGAGGAAAAATGGCTGTCAGATGTCATCTTTACTACCGTTGAGACTCATGCAGACATTTCTCACATAAAATCAGGAGTAAATGGGGACTTTAGTACCGGAGAACTTTCACGTGCTGTTAACACAGATCAAATCAATGACATCACAATTCGAAGTTGGATGGAAAAATGCGAAGATAGGAAATCTACCCTGGTATTCTGTGTAGACCTAGAACATGTTGATGGAATAACGAGTACATTTCGGTATCATGGAGTTGATGCCCGATCTATCTCTAGTAAAACTAAAAAACTTGAGCGTAGTCGCTTATTAGACTGTTTTAAAAACGGCGAATTCCCAGTTCTAGTCAATTGTGGTGTATTTACTGAAGGCACCGATATTCCAAATATTGATTGTGTTTTGCTTGCTAGGCCAACAAGATCTCGAAATCTACTAATTCAAATGATCGGACGAGGCATGAGATTATTTCAAGGGAAAGAAAACTGTCATGTAGTCGACATGGTTGCCAATCTCAAAAGAGGCATTGTGACGACGCCTACGCTGTTTGGCTTAGACCCTAACGAACTTATCTCTAATGCTACAGCTGATGAATTGAAGGCTCTTGCCCAGAAAAAAAAAGAGCAACAGGAGAAGGTACAAAGTACAGGTGAAAAAAGGGAGATACAGGAAGCTTCAGTAACTCCAGTAGAGCAACCTGACCTCGATGTCACTTTAAAATTTACCGACTACGATTCAGTCTATGATCTTATTAATGACTCTTCTGGTGAACGACATATTAGACAAATGTCCACCAACTCCTGGGTATCTATTGGAGATCATTGTTACGCGCTGACCACAGTTCCCGGGAAATATCTTAAAATAGAAAAAGTAAGAGGCGAAACTCCAGGATCTTCATTGTTCGAAGTTAGAGAGATTGCGGTTCATATAACAACAACAGGAAAAAGAATTGAATCAGCGCCAATGTTAAAGGCTGTTGGTGAGACACTCCTCAGCGCCGTAAATGCAGCAGATACATATGCCAGAGATAAGTATCCAAAGGCGGCAATCTGCTTCTTCAGTCCATGGAGAAATTTACCTGCTTCCGAGGCACAACTCAACTTTCTGAATAAATTCAGGCCCCAGGATGACCCGTTAACTCCCCAGACTATCACAAAGGGAAAAGCTGGTGATATGATTACGAAAATCAAACACGGAGCTCGAGGAAGGTTTACCAGGCTAAAGACGGAAGTTAAACGTGTAAAAAAAAAACAGTTTAAGTTGACACAGCAAATGGCAAGACAGCAGGGCGAAGTTCGTGTCGGTCCTGTCTTGGCCTGAAGGTTTTACTCGCCAATCAGCCGTAACCCGCACGGCGGTACTTCACATTCGAATAGAACACTGCCAACAGTAGTTCCACCGAGGCTCTTGTAATATTAGACATGGAAGGTGCTGGGCTATTTGTGAATTAACATCTCCTTCTGAATTACATGTGTCATACTTTGCGTAAATTTCTCAAAATCATCTGTCATGGTATCTCGTAATACGACCAGGCGCAAGTAGAATAGATGCTACTGTTAAAAAGATGGTGTCCTTGACGTTGGCCTTAACGCTTTAGCACTGTAGATCGGACTCTCGCTAGGGATACCTATGCACGTAAGTATAAGATGAGAATTCTTCTCATCGAAGCAAGTCGTAATCGTAACAATTCTAAATAGATACAATTTATTCTGCTCTCTTGCGCGCATCTCGACTCCGTGTGACTATTATTCTAATAGCTACATTTATATCAATTATGCATAGCTATGGTTTAAAACTTGATAACCTGTGAGCTATGCGTGTAAATCAATCAATTCTTATACTATCCTAATAAACTGAACTTAGACTCTCGAACACAAAGAGTACCGAGAACACAGGCTTCAATTTTAATGATATTTTGACTGAACACTACTACAATGTATATGTATCCGACTAAGTTAAGTAGAACCAGCGGTCGCTCAGTCTCAAGTGAAGTGGGGCATGTGTTCAAGCTACCCGAACTAAACTTAGGGGACCAACTTGGACGACTCAGTTTAAGACTGCCCTCGCTAACGTGCATAGCTGATTACAGGAGATCACTGTGGGCCTGTTATACATGTGTGGGTAATTGTGCACGTGTTACTTTTAGTTACTATCTCTACTTGGGACTCACTATACCAGATTCACAAAGTGATCAGTGTAGAAGTCAGTTCAGTAGATTGATAGTTAACTCCTCCCTCTCTTCTACATCGTCGACTTTCTATATAGTCCATAGCCTCAACGTTCTACCATTACAGGGATGATATATTATAATCAGGCGCTAGCAGGGCTTCTCCAGTTCAACGCTTTCCGAGGTATCCACACATGTACATGTACTCTACCCCCAGGGTTAGTTTTCAGCATGCACTAAAACCTCGCTTATGAATATTATCCTTACTAGTCTTCAAATTAAAAGAAATTGAAAATGTTGGCCTGAGTGATCAGGCTTTTTACTGG